>OX393555.1:15563250-15793250 GCA_947650365.1 Chamaelirium japonicum | reverse complement strand
TTTGACCCCCCTAGAAGTTTTGGAATTTGATAAAAATTGGTGAGGATGATCATCTTACCCTAGACAACACCCTCACCAAATTTCATCAATTTTCAAAACTCCTGGGGAGCAAAATATCTGCAGCTCACTTTCTAAATCGGCAACTCACAGCTCACTGTAACATTCCTCTCTCTCTCTCTCTCTCTCTCTCTATATATATATATATATATATATATATATATATATATATATATATATATATATATATATATATATATATATATATATATATATATATATATATATTTCTCTCTATTCATCGGAGGGATAACCCCTAAACGAACTGACCCAAAGCCTCACCCATGCTTTGGTGGCTTTCGACTACAGCCAACTGATTTCAGCCCCGACCGACATGTAAACGATAACTGTAAATGTATAACCTGTAGACGACTCGACCCTAGACCTTACACATGTTTTGGTGGTAATCGACGATCGTAAGTTGATTTTAAGCCTAACCGACATTTAAACAAATGACTGTGTGGGGACACAGCAGACGCGCACGTGAGCAAGAGAGAGAGGGGGTGGCACACAACGAGCGAGAGAGAGCAGGGGGTACAACGGAATTGAGGGAGAGTGTTGTGAAGGTACAACCCGTAGACGACCCAACCCAAGGCCTTACACATGATTTGGTGGTATTTAACGGCTGTAAGTTGATTTTAACCCTGGCCAACATTTAAACTAATGACTGTGAGGGGATGCATGGAAGGCGTGAGCGAAAGCAAGGGAGAGAGGGGGTGGGGGCAGAACGGGATAGAGAGAGTTGAGGGAGGGCCCACGGTAGGAGAGATAGAGAAAGAGAGAGCAGTAGAAAGAGATTTTCGAGAGAGAGAAAGAGAATGAGAGTGAGAGAGAGAGAGAGAGCTAGAGAGATGAGGTTGGGGGGTGCACAGCAGGAGAGAGAGATAGAGATATAGAGAGAGATTTCAGAAAGAGAGAGAAAGGGGGGGGTGCACATTGAGCAAGAGAGAGACAGAGAGTGGGGGGAGGCACAATGGGATAGAAAGAGAGAGTTGAGGGGGGCCCATAGTAGGATAGAGAGATAGAGAAAGAAAGAGATTTTTGAATGATTTTCGAGAGAGAGAGAGAGAGAGAGAGAGAGGCGCACATCGAGCAAGAGAGAGACATAGGGCGGGGGGGGGGGGCATAGCGGGATAGAGAGAGTTAAGAGGGGCCAAAGCAGGAGAGAGATAGAGAGAGAGATTTTTGAGAGAGAGAGAGAGAACTAAAGAGTTGAGAGGGGGCGCACAGCAGGCGAGAGAGAGAGATCTAGCGGGAGGGAGAGATTTTCGAGAGAGAGAGAGAGAGAGAGAGAGAGAGAGAGAGAGAGAGAGAGAGAGATCGGGAGAGAAAGAGAGAGAGAGAGCACGGGAGAGAGAGAAATAAAGATTTCCAAGAGAGAGATTTCAGAGAGAGAGGGAAAGAGAAAGTAGGGGGCACGCACTGCGAGGGGGGGCGCACAGCAGGCATGACAGAGTGAGAGAGCGGGGGGGTGTACAATGGGATAAAGAAAGAGAAGGGGGCGCACAGTGGGCGCAAGAGAGCGGTGTAGGTGCACATTGGGAGAGAGAAAGAGCAAGAGTTGAGGGGGGAGCGCACAACAGGCGAGAGAGAGAGAGAGAGAGAGAGAGAGAGAGAGAGAGAGAGAGAGAGAGAGAGAGTGCACAGGGGGGGCGCACGGCAAGTGCGAGAGAGCGAGGGGGTGCTCAGCGGGAGAGAGAAAGAGCAAGAGTTGAGGGGGGGCGCACAGCAGGAGAGAGAGATCGGGAGAGAGAGAGAGAGAGAGAGAGATCAGAAGAGTGAGAGAGAGAGAGAGATTCGAGAGTGTGTGAGAGCAAAAGCGGGAGAGAGATTCGAGAGAGGGAGATTAAATCGGGAGAGAGAGAGAGAGAGTTGAGGGTCGCAGTGCTTTTGTGCCTCGAATAATAATATTTTATTTGTATTATTTTACATAAAACTCCTCCTAGAATAACTCTATTTTCCTCCTGTACAGGTGAATCACTCTTACCATATTCCTTATAATAAAACCCCTTTTAGAAACTGACGATTGTGATCAAGTCTCTTTGTTTATCCCACTTCTCTTAGCAAATCTCAACCGCTCTTTGTCTTAGTTCATTTGTCCCCCCCACAGTCGTTGTCCTTAATTATATGTAGGGGTGGCAATCATTGACCCGACCCGCCAACTCGACCCGAACCTGACCCAAAGTTAGCGGGTTTGGGTTTGGCCTAAATGGGTTCGGGTCATAAACAGGTCGACCCGACCCGACCCAACCCGAACCAATCTAACTTGACTTGACCCAACTCGATCAGTTTACATGGGTTCTGTTTACCCAACTCGAGCCGACTTGACCCAACCCGACACGACCTATTTAGTAAACGGGTTAAACAGGTCGGGTCAGGTCAGCCCATTTATTAGGTGGGTCGGGTTTGGGTTTAAGTTTTTGAGTCGTTTATTTAACGGGTCAGGTTCGAGTTGGATGTTTTATCGTTATACCTATGTCTCAACCCGACTCAACCCATTGCCACCCGTAGTATTCATGCCCAGCTACCACTTCGTTGGAGGGCGGACCACGCGGTTTTAATGGATCGGATGGTGGAGCCACACCGTGTATATATATATATATATATATATATATATATATATATATATATATATATATATATATATATATATATATATATACAGAGAGAGAGAGAGAGAGAAATGATAAAGTCGTCCGATGCACCGTTGCGCGATGCACACGTTGCATGCATCACACGCACGTAGCGATGCATCTGACGGCTGCGATGCGATCACTGCTGCGGCGTCATATTATCTGTGCCCACCTACCTGTTCGTTAGAAGGGGGACAACACGGTTTTAATGGATCGGACGTTGGAACCACACCGTATATACAGAGTGAGAGAGAGAAATGAGAAAGCCGTCTGATGCACCGTTGCTTGCGTGCGATGCACACGCTGCATGCATCGCACGCAGCGATGCATCGGACGGCTGCGCTGCGATCATAGGTGGGGCGTGGGCCCTATAGTATTCATGCCCACCAGACGGCTGCACTGCAATCACGGGTGGGGCGTCGGCCCTTCGTGCCCACCTACCTGTTCGTTGGAGGGGGGATCATACGGTTTTAATGGATCCGACTGTGGAGCCACACCGTTCCGTGCGTCCTACGGCTGGCATTTAATCACATGGCTATGCTATCAAGTCGTTGGCATACAACGGGATAACTCCTCCAGGGTTTATCGCATCACATGCGTTTACTAACAAATTAAAGATGTCCTTAAAAAAAATAAATTAAAGATGTTGTATTTTTCTGTAATTAATTGACTGATCAACCAATTAAATCACACATGGCTGCATGTAGAATTCCCAAATTTAAAGTTTTTTTTTTTGTTTTCAGGAAGGCCCGGGTTTGAAGTTGTTAATTATATGTTAGGGTGGCAATCCTTGACCCAACCCGCCAACTCGACCCGAACCTGACCCAAAGTTAGCGGGTTTGGGTTTGTCCTAAACGGGTTCGTCATAAACAGGTCGACCTGACCCGACCCAACCTGAACCAATCTAATTTGACTTGACCCAACTTGATCAGTTTACATGGGTTCTGTTGACCCAACTCGAGCCGACTTGACCCAACCCGACCCGACCTGTTTAGTAAACGGGTTAAACGGGTCGGGTCGGGTCAGCCCGTTTATTAGGTGGGTCGGGTTTGGGTTTAAGTTTTTGAGCCTTAAACGGGTCGGGTTCGAGTTTGATGTTTTAGCGTTATACCTATGTCTCAATCCGAACCCGACCCGACCCATTGCCACCCGTAGTATTCGTGCCCAGCTACCACTTCGTTGGAGGGCGGACCACGCGGTTTTAATAGATCGGACGGTGGAGGCACACCGTGTGTGTGTGTGTGTGTGTGTGTGTGTGTATATATATATATATATATATATATATATATATATATATATATATATATATATATATATATATATATATATATATATATATATATATATATATATATATATATATATATATATATATATATATATATATATATAGAGAGAGAGAGAGAGAGAGAGAGAAATGATAAAGCCGTCCGATGCACCGTTGCGCGATGCACACGCTGCATGCATCGCACGCACGCAGCGATGCATCTGACGGCTGCGGTGCGATCACTATTGCGGCGTCATACTATCCGTGCCAACCTACATGTTCGTTGGAACGGGGACAACACGGTTTTAATGGATCGGACGTTGGAGCCACACCGTACATATAGAGAGAGAGAAATGAGAAAGCCGTCCGATGCACCGTTGCTTGCGTGCGATGCACAAGCTGCATGCATCGCACGCAACGATGCATCGGACAGCTGTGCTGCGATCACAGGTGGGGCGTGGGCCCTATAGTATTCGTGCCCACCGGATGGCTGCGTTGCAATCACGGGTGGGGCGTCGGCCCTTCGTGCCCACCTACTTGTTCGTTGGAGGGGGGTCATACGGTTTTAATGGATCCGACGGTGGAGCCACACCGTTCCGTGCGTCCTACGGCTGGCATTTAATCACATGGCTATGCTATCAAGTCGATGGCATACAACGGGATAACTCCTCCGGGATTTATCGCATCACATGCGTTTACTAACAAATTAAAGATGTCCTTAAAAAAAATAAATTAAAGATGTTGCATTTTTCTGTAATTAATTGACCGATCAACCAATTAAATCACACATGGTTGCATGCATAATTCCCAGATTTGAATTTTTTTTTTGTTTTCAGTAAGGCCCGAGTTTGAAGTTGTTAAGAGAATCAATGGTGTGGGCCCCACTCTTTAATATTGTTAACAGTATAATGTGGGCTGAGTGTATTTATGGGGGAGTGGGGACCATGTATATGTGGCACCAACATTTTTACATTAAACCCCATCAATATGTTATATTGTTTAATTTTTACAAATTGGTCCATGCATTCATTTATTTCTTCTCCTCATTAATCCCATCTCTCCATCTTATCTCCAATCAATCTCATCCGTTCCCCCCTACCCAAATGAATCGCACTCACCCAAATGATTCGTTACGGACGACTATAATTGAGTCTCCCTGTTTATCCCCCTCCTCTGCATAAATCTCAGTCGTCGCTTTGTCTCAGTTCATTTGTCCCCCCCACAACCGTTGTCCCTTATTTTATATATTTATATATATATATATATATATAGAGAGAGAGAGAGGAATGCTTAGGTGAGCTATGAGCTACGGAAGGAGAAAATGAGCTACGGATATTTTGACCACCCTAGAAGTTTTGGAATTTCGTGAAAATCGGTGGGTGTGTTCTCTAGGGTAACATGATCATCCTCACCAATTTTTAAGGAATTCCAAAACTTCTATGGTCATCAAATGGTAGAAGCTTTATCTATCGTCCGTAGTAACCGTTAATTTTGCTTCTACCATTTGATGACCCTAGAAGTTTTGGAATTCCTTAAAAATTGGTGAGGATGATCATGTTACCCTAGAGAACACACCCATCGATTTTCACGAAATTCCAAAACTTCTAGGGTGGTCAAAATATCCGTAGCTCATTTTCTCCTTCCGTAGCTCATAGCTCACCTAAGCATTCCTCGATATATATATATATATATATATATATATATATATATATATATATATATATATATATATATATATATATATATATATATATATATATATATATATATATATATATATATATATATATATATATATATATATATATATATATAATATCCGTAGCTCATTTTCTCCTTCCGTAGCTCATAGCTCACCTAAGCATTCCTCATATATATATATATATATATATATATATATATATATATATATATATATATATATATATATATATATATATATATATGGGCTGGGATCCGTTGACAACCCAAAATGGGAGGTAAATTTACCTCCCATTTTAAACTTGATTCAATCGGTGGATAGAGGTTTCCGAATTTGCTGATTTTTTGTGAGGATGATCAACATGGCAAGTTGATCATCCTCACAAAAAATCAGCAAATTCGAAAACTTATAAGGGCGTCAAATGTGTTATTCAAATTAACGGTTCAAATAGACGGTTCAGAAACGTTTGATTCAATCGGCGCCTTTAGAAGTTTCAGATTTTGTTGATTTTTTGTGAGGATGATCAACTTGCCATAGTGATCATCCTCACAAAAAATCAACAAAATATGAAACTTCTAAGGACGCCGATTGAATCAAATGTTTCTGAACCGTCTATTTGAACCGTTAATTTGAATAACACATTTGACGCCCTTATAAGTTTCAGAATTTGCTGATTTTTTGTGAGGATGATCAACATGCCATGTTGATCATCCTCACAAAAAATCAGCAAATTCGGAAACCTCTAACCAACGATTATGGCGAGTTATAAGTGGGAGGTAAATTTACCTCCCATTTTGGGTTGTCAACGGATCCCACCCCTATATATATATATATATATATATATATATATATATATATATATATATATATATATATATATATATATATATATATATATATATATATATATATATATATATATATATATATATATATATATATATATATATATATATATATATATATATATATATATATATATATCGAGGAATGCTTAGGTGAGCTATGAGCTACGGAAGGAGAAAATGAGCTACGGATATTTTGACCACCCTAGAAGTTTTGGAATTTCGTGAAAATCGATGGGTGTGTTCTCTAGGGTAACATGATCATCATCACCAATTTTCAATGAATTCCAAAACTTCTATGGTCATCAAATGGTAGAAGCTTTATCTACCGTCCGTAGTAACCGTTAATTTTGCTTCTACCATTTGATGACCCTAGAAGTTTTGGAATTCCTTAAAAATTGGTGAGGATGATCATGTTACCCTAGAGAACACACCCACCGATTTTCACGAAATTCCAAAACTTCTAAGGTGGTCAAAATATCCGTAGCTCATTTTCTCCTTCCGTAGCTCATAGCTCACCTAAGCATTCCTATATATATATATATATATATATATATATATATATATATATATATATAAAGAGAGAGAGAGAGAGAGAGAGAGAGAGAGGAATGTTACAGTGAGCTATGAGTTACGGAAGGAGAAAATGAGCTACGATTATTTTGACCACCCTAGAAGTTTTGGAATTACGTGAAAATTGGTGGGTGTGTTGTCTATGGTAACATGATCATCCTTACCAATTTTCAAGGAATTCCAAAACTTCTAGAGTCATCAAACGGTAGAAGCAAAATTAACGGTTACTACGAACGATGGATAAAGCTTCTACCGTTTGATGACCCTAGAAGTTTTGGAATTCCTTGAAAATTGGTGAGAATGATCATGTTACCCTAAAAAACACACCCATCAATTTTTGTGAAATTCCAAAACTTCTAGGGTGGTCAAAATGATCGTAGCTCATTTTCTCCTTCCGTAGCTCATAGCTCACTGAAACATTCCTCTCTCTCTCTCTCTCTCTCTCTCTCTCTCTCTCTATATATATATATATATATATATATATATATATATATATATATATATATATATATATATATATATATATATATATATATATATATATATATATATATATATATATATATAATCTTAAATGGCAAAAAGAAAGGATTCATAGTTATTCTAAAAATAACACAACTTGTCCGATCATCTATGCTAGAAAAGTAGGGCACACTTAGTATGCTAAAGCAATGTTTATACAATAATCAACAAGCCTTGCCCCATTTATTTGGGGTCAGCTTTGTTAATCTTTATTCGCTGGCCGGTTATGCTATATAAAGACATTTCACAATTTATGATTTTACCTTAATATTTTCAATCTAACATCAAACCCCAACTTTATACTTCGGCTTGGGAGCAACATTAGATGTTTTATATAAGGAAGGGGGAGCCATATTGGTTTTCGTAGGTGAACTTATGGAAAGATCATTGTTGAGACTTGGAAGGACCAGAAAACTGGGCATTGTACGTGTCGTGGGCGGGTTGTATGTTTCTGGTCACAATGATCTTGTTAGGAGATGACGGTTAGGGTTTGGAGAGAATAGAATATTCTTCATTGAGGGACTAAGCCCAATATATATACATCATATTACATAGTGAACCTGACCCAATTGTACAGGAAACCGACCTGTATCTATATACATTAACACTCTCCCTCAAACTCACGGTGGATCATGAATCAAGAGTTTGCTGATGAAATATCGGAAACAAGCAATGATAAAAGGTTTCGTGAGGAAATCAGCAATCTGCTCTGTCGAGCGAACAAATGGCAATAAGATTGTGTGAGCGAGAAACTCCTGACGAACATAGTGACAATCCACCTCTATATACTTCATTCTCTCGTGAAAGACCAGGTTACTGGCGATCTGAATAGCACTCCGGTTCTCACAGAAGAGATGCATGGGCTCGGATATCGCAACACCTAGGTCGAGGAGAAGTCGACGAAGCCAGACAATCTCTGCCGTCGTGGAATCCATAGCCCTGTATTCGACTTCAGTGTTGGAATGAGCAACAAACTTATGTTTCTTACTGCGCCAAGAAATCATGGAGTCGCCAAGAAACACATAGTAGCTGGTGGTAGAGCGGGGTAGCAACATCTCCAGCCCAATCTGCATCGGAGTAAGCACGCAGTACTAGCGGGGAGGTAGAGGAAAAGAGCAATGAATAAGTGACAGTGCCCCAGAAATAGTGAGTAATCCAAAGAACTGCTGTATAGTAAACAAAGCGAGGAGCCTGAATGAACTGGCTGACAATTCCAACGACATGGGCAATGTCTGGCCTAGTCATGGTGTGGTAAACGAGCATGCCAACCAGCCTATGGTATCGAAAGATATCCTGAGAGGCTCACCATCTGTAAAATTAACTTCAAGTTGACTTTCATGGGTGTGTCAGCAGTATGAGAGTCTATGAAAGCAGTTTTGGCAAAGATGTCAGAGATGTACTTCTGCTGAGAGATCAACAATCCACAAGTGGACTGAGCCATCTCAAGGCCAAAAAAGTAGCGAATAGGGCCCAGATCCTTCATCTTGAACTAACTCTGGAGGTGATGCTGGAGGGATGCTATGGTGGCACTATTATCCCCGGTGATGATTATATCATCCACATACATAAGCGGAATAGCAATACCTTGACTAGAGGAGCAGGTGAACAGAGCATAGTCAGAGTGCTCTCTACAAACTCAGCGGCCAGAACAACACTTTGGAATCGCTCAAACCAGGCATGAGGGGTTGTACACCTCCTTTGAGAGGTCACCATGGAGAAAAGCGTTGGTCATGTCTATTTAATGTAAATGCCACCCTTGAGCAGCTGCCACAACGAAAAAGGTACGAATGGTGATCATCCGAGCAACTGGGGCAAATATCTCCTCGTGGTCAATCCCATACTCCTGGGAGAAGCCACAAGCAACAAGACGAGCATTGTGCCTAGGGATGGCAACAGTGCGATTTCAGTGTGATTTTGGGTAAAACTGAAGCTGCACCGTAACACTGAACCGTCACACCGAAACCGTACTGCATCGCGCTAGTGTACCATTATGTAAAACCAGAACCGCACCATGCGGTGTGATGCAACGCGGTTTATCACCATAATAGCCTAAACGGTGTGGTTTTTTGCAATTTTCGTCAAAACCAAAACCGCGACGGTTTTGAATTTTGCCAAACCAAAACCGCACCATGTGATGCGGTTTACCACGGCTTTCGGTTTCAAACTGCATCGTTGCCATCCCTAATTGTGCCGCTCAATGGAATCATCAGATCGATTCTTGACCTTGAATATCCATTTGTAGCTGACAGGCACCACTCCTAAGGGACAAGGAACCAAGTCCCATGTCTAGATCCTCTGAAAGGCCTCAAGCTCTACTGTCATGGCATGTCACCACTCTCGGTGTAAAACTATCTCATGGTTCAACTGGGGCTCCTAGTGGGTATGGAGGACAGTGAGAAAGGCCTTATAGGACGGAGAGTAGGAAGTAATAGCAGAGTGTCCAGAGGTGTCAAGAAAAGCGAAGGTAAAAGCAGAGTAGCCAAACCTGTCAGAAGAGTAGTCATATCTATCAGGAGGGTGATGTTCGCGCATTGATTACGACCGAAAAGGAGGGAGCAGCTACAGGCAAATAAGTACCAGTGGAGACATGCTCGGTGGGAGTAACTGTGGAGCAATGAACGTAGACACACATGATAGGTGGTGATGGTGGAGGTGGTGGAGGAGACAAGAGAGATATAGGTGGCGAAGGAGACATGGTGGGTGGGGGTGGGGTAGGTGGGGGAGGTGGAGAATGTGGAGGCGAGGAGGGTCTCGACAATGGTAGGGGAAGTTCAACCGGAGAAGGCATAGCCGTGGGTGTGAGAGCAGGATGCAGAGGTAGAAAGGGGATGGTGAGAGGTGGTGGAGGCATAAAGGGTGACGTAGGCGGTGAGGGAAGATCCCAGGACTCAATGGAAAAGCACGTGACATCCTCAATAAATAAGACATGTTGAGAAACATGGATCCGACGAGCTAAGGGATCGTACACCGATAACCCTTGTGCTCCCGACTAAGCCCCAATTGGACACACCTAGCAGAGAGTTTAGTACGCTTATGGGGAGGGAGGAGGATGAAACACGTGCACCCAAAGGTACGAAGAAGAGAGTAGTAAGGGGATATGGAGTAAAGCCGCTCGTACGGGGTAACATCAGAGAGGGTGGATGACGGAGTGATGTTGATGAGGTAAACAGCAGTCAGAACAGTCTCGGCCCAGTAGGAATATAGAACATAAGGAAATAGAAGTAGAGCTCGCACTGTCTCGAGGACATAGCGATGCTTGTGCTCTGCAACTTTGTTCTGTTCATAGGTATAGGGCATTATTGTTGGTAAAGAGTCTTGTGAGTCTAAAAGATCTCACGCATCTCAGAACAAAGATACTCCTAGGCACAGTCAGATCGAAAAGTCTTAATACACCGACCAAACTGGGTGTGAAGCATAGTAGTGAAGGTCCTACAAATATAAGGAATCTCGGAGCAGCGATGCATAAGATAGACCCAGGTGCAGTGAGAGTAATCATCTATGAAGCTCACATAACACAGAAAACCAGTAAAAGAGGCAACTGAAGTAGGATCCCACAAGTCAAAATGCACTAGATCAAAAGGAGCGTTGGATCGAGAAGGATTAGCAGAAAATGAAGGCTAGGTGTTTTGCCAATGATAACCAATGCAGACAAAGAGGGGGGAGAAAGACACCCGACCCAAAGAACCAGAGTGGAAAATACTTTGAAGTCGATCACTGGATATGTGACCTAACCTTATATGCCACAGGGCATCGTCAGAGATGACAGATATAGCTGACAGAATAAAAGGAGTAGAACTGAAAACCTAAAGGTGATCCAACTGATAGAGTCCCCCTACTCTAGGACCCAGCCAACTCTCTTATCCATTCGCGGATCCAGCACAGAACAAGAAGAAGAAGTAAAGATAACGGTCATGTTCGAGTCACAAAAAAAACTAACAGAAATTAAACTAATGTTTAAAAGGGGAGCATGGTGAACATTGGGTAAGTTCAGGTGACCAGTGGGATCGGAAGTAGAGGTGATAGATCCACACTGTGAATTAGGTACGAGGATTCCATCAGCAGTGCGGACCCCCATATGGGTAGAAGCAGGGGTATAGTCGGTAAGTACAGTAGAATCACATGTGAGGTGTTATGAGGCACAAGAGTCGAAGATCCATGGAGCAGCAGTACTAGGAGTGACGGACATGCCGTGACCTGTCGAAGAGCTGGTAGAGACAAAGTGTCGTAGAAGTAGCTCCTCAAGTCGCTGAAAACGGTCAGAGTTAGACCAGGGCGGAGCAGTAGTGGTGACAGGAGGAGCGGAGTAGCTGGATCGATAGCAGCAGCAATGTCGCCACCATGGCAGAGGGAAACCTAACCACGTCCACGATTGGCTGACTCGACGAAGGAACTCGGCCCGAGAACACCGTCAAAGCAGAGTGGCGGAGGAGCCTGGTGGAAGACCATAGTGCCAGAAGAGGCCATCATCATGCAACAATGAGGAGACACGGAGGCAAGTGTTAAGGTGCTCTCGGAAACTCTCGACGAGAGACAATAGGGAACCGACTAAGCAGAGGGGAAAACATGAGATGAGGATCTGCGCAAGAACATTGGAGGAGATGGTAGCAGCGGTGGTAGATGGCAGTGGCTAGAGGAAGCAGGGGAGGTGGCGGGAGGGCTGCGGTGGGTTTTAGGAGTCTGCGAGGGCTAAGAGGGGGCTGCGGTAAGGGGGAGGAGGGCTTAGCGGAGGCTACGGGACGGAGGAGGGGTATCGGAGAGGGGGGTTGCGGGTTGCGGGTTGCGGGTTGCGGGTTGCGGGTGGCGGAGAGGGAGATCGGGTAGGAGGGTGGCTGCCAGTGAGAGAGAGGGAGATTGGGTAAGGAGGCTGGTATGGGAGAGGGAGATCGGGTGAGGGAGAGTTCGGGTGAGGGTGAGAGGCCAAAGGGCTGTCGATGAGGGGCCGGAGGAGACGCCAGGAGAGGGGTAGTCGGAGACGGGTGAGGGGCCGGAGGGGCTACCTTTGTCGTCACAATAGAAACCCTAAATCTCTGATACCATGTTAGGAGATGACAGCTGCGGTTTGGAGAGAATGGAACTCTTCATTGATGATCTAAGTTCACAATATATACACCATATTACATAATGAACCCGACCCGACTGTACAGAAAATCGATCCGTATCTACATACATTACTAGATCTATACATTCTAAAGGAGTAAAATTTTAAAAATCCATTTATTTTACTCATTTTCATCTTTTTTTTTCCCTCTTCCCCAATTTGTAGCTACGACTACTATTTGAGTATATAAAAAAAAACTATGATGCAAACAAACCTGCACTACTAAATCCCATTCAATCAGCTCCAATGAAAGGAAAACGAACGAATGAACTGGGTTTAATTCCACAGCAAAAAAATTATCTATTACAGTAGTAAGCTGGTTCGTGGGGCGCGATCAACGTGAGCGGTTGACTTGGTTTAGTGGGGCGCTAAAATTTTGAGAGAAAAGTTAGATGGGGACCCACAAACGGTGCCGCACTTCATTGTTCCCTCTTACAAATCTATTAAAACCTAGGACTAAAAAAAAAAAGAAGGTAAATTACACTTTGCCCCCCTGAAGTTTAGCTTGAAAACACTTAACCCCTCTATAGTTAAAAAACTACATTTTTTCCCCTTCAATCCAGTTTTGATCAAATAAAAATCACCAAATGAGAAAGCTTAGTAGTTGACAAAATGGGTGATTGAGCTAACATTTCAAACTTTAGGGTTCGATTTGGAACAAAATAAACTAAGAGGGGTTAAGTGCTTTTGAGTTAAACTTCAGGGGGGGAGAAGAGTGTAATTAATCCAAAAAATTAAAAAATTTGGAGGGGCGATAGCCCCCCCTAGTCAATTAGTAGATCCACCCCTGAGATGGTTATGGGTTGCGCGGCGGTGGTGGAGATGGTGGTGCCTCGTCAATTGGCCTTGCAGTTTTTTGTTAAGTTAGGAAAATTAGTAATTTTGTGGGTGCAAATAGCAACACCTAATCCAATTACCACTCGGGCAATCAAACCCTAGGGTGTGTTTGGCATTGGTTTTGGAGGCCTAGTTTTGCGTCAAAACTAGTTCCGCTTGCCAAACTGGTTTTGGTATAAGATTTTAGTGCGTTTGGGATTCGATTAGAAAATTGGTTTTCCAAAACCAAAACCAGAAAATCATCTAAACCCAAAAGCAGAAATTTTCTGCTTTTGGGTTCTTCTTTTGGGTTCTTGAGGCAAGAAGGCAAAACAATAATTAAAAGAAGTTATTGTGAATAGCATATATGTTGTAGAGAGAAACTATTGTAAAGAGAAAAAATTAAAATCGGGAGCATATATACATATCATATTGTAGAGAGAGAAAATTATTATAGAGAGAATACTTTAGAGAAAATATATGATAGATATAAAAATATTATACAGAGAAAATTCTAAAGAGAAAAATATAGAGTATTAAATAAATAAATATATAGTGAGAGAAAATATTGAAGATAAAAAATATTATAGAGAGGAAATTTTATAGAGAGAGAAAATATTATAGAAAAATAAAATATTATATATAGAGAAAATGTTATAGAAAGAGAATATTTTAAAGAAAGAAAATATTATAGAAAGATAATATTTTAGAGAAAGAATATATTATAGAGAGTAGTTTAGATAGAAAATATTGTAGAGAGAAAAATATAGAGAGGAGCAAAATATTAATAATAGAGAGAGAATATATCATAAAGAGAGAAAATATAATAGAAATAGAGTATTTTAGAGAGAGAAAATATTATAAAAAGAGAATATTTTAGAGAGAGATGTTATAGAGCGAAAACTTTATAGAAATAGGATATTTTAGAGAGAGAAAATATTTTAGAGAGAGAAAATATTATAGAGAGAGAATATTTTAAAAAGAAAAAATATTATAGAGAGAGAAAATATTATAGAAATAAAATATTTTATAGAGATAAAATATTATAGAAAGACAATATTTTAGAGAGAGAATATATTATAGAGAGTAAAATTTAGAAAAGAAATATCATAGAGAGAGAAAATAACATAGAGGGGAGAAAAATACAAATTATAGAGAGAGAAGATATCATAGAGAGAGAAAAAATTCAAGAGAGAAAATATTATAGAAAGAACATTTTAGAGAGAAAATAGTATACAAAGAGAATATTTTAGAGAGAGAAAATAGTATACAAAGAGAATATTTTAGAGGAAAGAAATGTTGTAGAGAGATAACATTGTAGAATATGATATTTTAGAGAGAACATTTTATAGAAAGAGAATATTTTAGAGAGAGAAAATATTATAGAGAGAATATTTTAGAAAGAGAAAATATTGTAGTGAGAGGAAATGGCATAAAAAGAAAAAAATATTATACAGAGGAAATATCATAGAGAAAAAATGGTATAGAAAAAAAGTATTGTTGAAAGAGATCGAAGATATTGCAAATAGAAAAAATGTTATAAAAAGAGAATATTTTATAAAGAAAAAATATTGTAAAGAGAAAATGATGTAGAAAGAGAATATTTTAGAGAGAAAATATTGTACAAAAAAAATATTTTAGAGAGAAAGTATTGTAAAGACAAAATATTTAAAAGAGCAAATATTTAAAAGAGAAACTGAATGAGAGAAAATATTATAGAGAAAAAATATCATAGAGAAAAAAAATGGGGTAGAGAGAGGAGAAATAATATTGTAGAGAGAAAATATTAGAGAAAGTGTTATAGAGAGAATATTTTTAGAGAGAGAAAATCTTGTAGCAAGAGAATATTTTAGAGAGAGAAAATATTATAGAATGAGTATATTTTAGAGAGAAAATATTGTAGAGAGATAAAATATTGTAGAAGGAGAGTATTTTAGATAGAAAATGACGTAGTGAGAAGAGAAAAAATTATGGAGAGAAAATATTGTAGAATGAGTATATTTTAGAGAGAAAATATTGTAGAGATAAAATGTTGTAGGAGAGTATTTTAGATAGAAAATGACGTAGTGAGAAGAGAAAATATTATAGAGAGAAAATATTGTAGAAAACGAAAATATCGCAGAGAAAAAATATTTGAGATAACATTTTAGAAAAATAAAATATTGTAGAGATAAATTGACATAAGAGAGAGAAGAAGAAAATATCATTGAGAGAAAATATTATAAAGAGAAAATATTGTAGATAAAAAATATTATAGAGAGAGAAAGTACTCTAAAGAGAAATATTATATAGAGAGAATATAAACATAGAGAGTGTTACACAAATAATGTTTTATAATGAGAAATTATTGGAGAGAAAATGATATAGAGAAAATATTATAGAGAGAATATACTATAGAAAAAGAATGTGATGGATAGAGTATGTTATATAGATAATGTTTTACAAATAGAATATTTAAAAATAGAGGAAATAACTGCAAAACTAGTTTTATTGCCAAATGCTCAAATGTTGATAATTCTAGAACTGGTTTTCGATAAGCTAAAACTGGTTTTGCACAAAACTAGTTCTTGGTATTCCACAATCAAAACCTAAAATTTCAAAACCAATGCCAAACACACCCCTAGTTACAGTCCAGTGTGAGGCTATCCTTTGTCTGTCGCAGTCTCAGCACAGCATTGACATCTTGGCGGATCGGGTCAGACCGGGTCAAAATGTAATTAGTATCGGATGGATCGGGCCCCCCTGTTCAGATCTATGCAGGGGTGGCAATGGCCGTGTCGGGTCGTGTTTCCGGTCATATCCAAAACCCCTACACTCCGACCCGACCCGCTTATAAACGGGTAGACCCGATAAGACCCGTTTACCATACAGATCAATTCAGTTGACCCGACCCGAGTAGACCTGACCTGATCCGATAAGACCCGCTGGTGCTGTTATCCTATATACTAGGATATCGGATTGCGGATACCTTGTCTAGACCATAAACCAGGACCCGACACATTTATTAACCGTTTACGACCCGAACCTGTTTAACTCAGGTCAACTAATTTCATGTCAGGTCCAAAATTGCCAGCCCTAGATCTATGACATATTATTGTAAATTTCTAAACGAGGGTGTTTTTGTCCTCAAAAATAATGATGAGCATAAAAACTTTTACATTACTCAAAAATAATGATGAGCATACAAACAAGAAGATCAGCATCACCCAAAAGTCTTCACCAATCAAGATAGAGTCACTATTGGAAAATCTGACAAGAATTTTCCATGGGCTGTCAACCTGACACCATCTTTTGAGATTGGTGCCGAAAACCCTAAGACCGAGAGCTATTACGGAGACGTGAGACCTACACCGATTAACATCACGAAACCATGGAGCAACCATCAAATGTTCCCCAGGAGTAGAAAATTTTGAAGAATTTGAACCCCGAACTATGCTCTGGCTGCACTTCCACCTCCTCCCACTTTTATTATGAAAATACCCTTGTTCTAGTTATTTGAGTCTTATTGAAAATTTATAAGGGTATTTTCGGGATAAAAAATTGATGAAGGGGGCTAAGTGCAGACTGAGCATAGTTCAGGGTTCAAATTGTTCAAATTAACAGTTGAGAGAACAATACGAAATGAGGTGTACAGTAATTTGCCACAAATTATAAGCCAAAGAGCCGAAACGAAACAAAATTTCCATTCTTACAAACAAGATCATGTATGATGGGGAAGAGAATTACATGTAGTAAGTCAATCAGATTTTCTTTTAAATGTAATAAACAATCATCAAGTGAAACTCAGCTGCTTTCAGACACATCACCGGATCTTGGTGACTGGTTCAGGTCTCGGCTGTTTAGATAAAGATGGCTCTGTCCATCGGAGAAGATCGATTTTATACACACCGGTGAAAATCCAGTGTAGTCCCTCTCAACCTTTGCCAGGCCGACGTCAATAATATACCTTAAAAGCTCGTGTTTCTGGACAAATGGTTGCGCAGCATATTCCTCGACTGGCATCCACTGCACAAGAAAAGCAACCGTAACGTTGTCATCACTCAAGAAATATGTAGTCTTTTTCCTCTATAAAGAAAATGCTGATGCATCTGTACAAGAGGACAAATGGAAGGTGCAAGATTTTGATTCAATATCAGAAGAAACCAACTCAGAGGTGAGACCGTTAACAAAATGAGTCATCCTCTTTTGATTTAAGTTCACGGGAAGTCACCAATTTTATAAGAGTATTAGTAAAAAAACCCGGGCAATGCCCGGATGAACATGATGCACGTCACTTGGCACAGCCGACATCATGGTCGTCCGAAGAAGTGTGCAATCTGGAGTGAGCGTGATTCACTCATCGGGTTGTGATTTCACTTGTTAGCGAGAGAGTGAGAGAGAGAGAGAGAGAGTTCTAATGATTTTCCTAATAAATATCAAATGACTATTAAATGTCATTGGATGACAATTTATCATCTTTATAGTAGATTTTTAATAGGATTTATGAGAGAGAGTCGCGTTCACACACGGAAGAAGGATTCTGCCTCTTCAAAAGTGATCCACGTGTCACAATAGAGGAGAGAGGCTTCCATTTTAGTTTGGTACTATAAGATAGATGAGCTAGTCATAATTACCAAGTTATACAAAAGTAACGAAAAACAAAGAGAGAGAGAGAGAGAGAGAGAGAGAGAGAGAGAGAGAGAGAGAGAGAGAGAGAGATGAGGTTACACCTTTCTAGTTGGAGTGCAATAGGGTCAAGAAGGAATGGCTCATATTGAACCTGTACCTCACCGAATCTGAAGTATGGAGCCAAAATATGGGAGCTCCAGGAGCAAGGTTTTGATTTCTATGGTTTGGTCAGAGTACGATAACTTCGGTTAAAATTTTCATATACATGTGTCGGGATCCAGGGACACGCTATTTTACCACTAAGTTAGACACCTATCATCCAAATCGTTTGATAAGAATTTCAGAATTTGTTGCTTTTTTGTGAGGATGGTCACCTTGCCTTAGATAGAGTATCCAAAAAAATCAGCACATTCTAAAACCTCTAGGTGCATCATATATATATATATATATATATATATATATATATATATATATATATATATATATATATATATATATATATATATATATATATATAGGTTAGGATCCTGTGACTTAAACTTTTGCCTTCATTTTTTGCCTTCGATTTTGATTTGATGCCCTAGAGGGTTTGGAACATGCTGATTTTTTTGTGGATGTGGTCATTCAACCTTAGATAGAACATCCACAAAAAATTAGCACGTTCTAAAACTTCTAAGGGCATCAAACATATAATACAAGTTAAAGTAAAAAAATGGACGGTGGATAAAGCTTGCAATATTTGATGTCCCTAAAAGGTTTAGAATGTGCTGATTTTTTGTGGATGTTCTATCTAAGGTGGGATGATTATATTCACAAAAAAACAGCACATTCTAAACCCTCTAGGGCATCAAATACCCTTGGACGGCTGCGAATCGCGGACCGCAACTAAGCCTATATATATATATATATATATATATATATATATATATATATGAGAGCGTGACTTTGTATGCCCATGCATTGAAGGCTTCAATGTATGCTCCTCTATTAACATACATAGAGGTTTCCAAATTTGTTTATTTTTTGTGGAGATGATATCTATGTTGAGATGATCATCCTCAACAAAAAATCAGTAAGTTCTAAAACCTCTAAGCATTTCAAATAAGCTCATCAAATTAACGGTTGAAATGGACAGACAATACAACTTCTATTATTTTGAAACACCTAGAGGTTTTAGAATTTGTTGATTTTGGGTGAGGGTGATCATCTTGTTATAGATAACATATCCATCAAAAATCAACAAATTCTGAAACATCTAGGTCCATCAAAATGTTAGAAGCTTTATCAGTCGTTCATTTCAACCGTTAATTTGATGAGCTTATTTGAAATGCTTAGAGGTTTAAGAATTTGCTGATTTTTGTGAAGACGATCATCTCAACATAGATATCATCTCCACAAAAAAATTAGCAAATTTGAAAACCTCTATGTATGTTAATAGAGGAGCATGTCATTGAAACCTTCAATACAAGGGCATAATATATATATATGGGAATGCTTAGGTGCGGTTTGCGGTCCGCAGCCATCCGATGCACCGGCCGCGTGCATCAGACAGCTACGGATCACACGAACCGCACCTAAGCATTCCCATATATATATATATATATATATATATATATGGTCGGGTTCCGCAGCCAACTGTTATAGTGCCAACACCGGTGCCAACACATTCATAAAGGTTTGTAGAGATTTTGAAATTTGCTAAAATTTGGTGAGGTTGATCACCTTACTATAGATAGCATACCCACAAAAAATTAGAACATTCTAAAACTTCTAGGTGCGTCAAATAATCATCTTCAAATTAACGGTTGGCATAGACGGTCAATAAAGCTCTTCACATTTAACACGCCTCTAATTTTTTGTGGACTTGCTATCTATTGGTAGGTGATCATCCTCACCAAATTTCAACAAATTTGAAAACCTCTAAGAACCTCTATTGATGTGTTGGTATATATATATATATATATATAGAGAGAGAGAGAGAGGTATGATACTGTGCGTCGCGTGCAGTGCACGCAAACAACCGTCTGATGCACTTTTGTGTGCATGGCGCGCATGGGGCGGGTACATCGAACGGTTGCAGGGGTGCACAACACACCGCACCGTATCATCCATATATATATATATATATATATATATATATATATATATATATATATATATATATATATATATATATATATATATATAGAGAGAGAGAGAGAGAGAGAGAGAGGGTAGCGATCCAGTAAGATAATGAGATATATGAGATACCTTGTGAGAACCTATCTAGAGGTTTTAGAATTTGATGAAAATTGGTGAGCATGCTCTCTAAGGCAAGTTGATCATCCTCACAAAAATTCATCAAATTCTAAAATCTCTAAGGGCATCAAATGTTAGAAGATTTATCGACCGTTCATTAAAACCAATAATTTGAATTATGTATTTGATATCTCTAAAGGTTTTAAAATTTGATGACTTTTTGTGAGAATGATCAACTTGCCATAAAGAGCATGCCCACCAATTTTCATCAAATTCTAAAACCTCTAGATAGATTTCTTACAAGTATCTCATAGAAGAGTTATCTCACTGGATCGTTATCCTATATATATATATATATATATATATATATATATATATATATATATATATATATATATATATATATATATATATATATGGGGATGCTTAGGTGCGGTTCGTGTGGTCCGTGGTCCGCAACCGTCCGGTACACCACTCCGTGCATCGGTTGCACACGGCCGGTGCATCGGACGGCTGCGAACCGCACGGACCGCACCTAAGCATTCCCCTATATATATATATATATATATATATATATATATATATATATATATATATATATATATATATATATATATATATGTGGGGAAACTGGAAATGAACTGCCAGCCTATTTCGGCAAAATGGGCAGCCACCCATTTAAAGCCCTTAGGAGTTTTAGAATGTGCTTAGATTTTGTGTGCATAAGCACCTTATCTTAGATAGAACACCCACAAAAATTCAGCACATTCTAAAACTCCTAGGGGCATCAAATGTTAGAAGTTTTATCGAACGTCTGTTGTAACCGTTAATCTGAAATATAACATTTGATGCCCCTAAAAGTTTTAGAATGGGCTGATTTTCTGTGGGTGTTCTATCTAAGGTAAGATGCTTATGCTCACAAAAAATCAACACATTCTAAGACTCCTAGGGGCATCAAATGGGTGGCTACCCATTTCGTCGAAATAGGCCACCAGCCTATACCCCTTATCCTCTCTCCCTCCCTCTCTCTCTCTCTCTCTCTCTCTCTCTCTCTCTCTCTATATATATATATATATATATATATATATATATATATATATATATATATATATATATATATATATATATATATATATATATATATATATATATATATATATATATATATATATATATATGGGGAGGGATACTCTTACTAATGGGGTCTTACTAATGGGGCTTACAAATAATCCCAGCCATCCGTTTGAATCGGATGGATGGCTGGGATAAATGAGATCTCTCTCTCTCTCTCTCCATTGATCATCACCAGCCCGACCCCCCTCCCGTCCAGCTCCAGCGACCCGACCCCCCCCTCCCGTTCGGCTCCGGCGACCCCCCCTCCCGTTCGGCTCCGGCGACCCCCCCTCCCGTTCAGCTCCGGCGACCCGATCCCCTCTCCCGTCCGGCTCCAGCGACCCGACCTCCCCTCCCGTTCGGCTCTGGCGACCCCCCCTCCCGTTCGGCTCCGGCGACCCCCCCTCCCGTTCAGCTCCGGCGACCCGATCCCCTCTCCCGTCCGGCAGCCCCGACCCCCCCCCCGGCCTTCCCCCCTTGGAACACAGCCCCCTTGGAACACAGCCCCCTCCCCTCTGGCCTCCAGATCCGGCAGCCCCATTCCCCTCCGGCGATCGGTGCCGGCCCGCCTGCCCGCGCTCCCCGCCGGCCCCCGCGCCCCCCGCTGGCCCGCCTGCCCGCGCCCCCTGCGCCCCTCGCCGGCCGCCCCCCCCCCCCGCCGGCTAGCCTGCCCGCGCCCCCCGCCGGCTCCGCGCCCCGTGCCGGTGTCGCCGGAGGGGAAGGTGGTCGGGGTCGGGGCTGCGGGGGGGATTGCCGGAGCCGGAGCCGGAGGGGGAGGGGATGGGGTCGGGGTCGGGGTCGGGGTCGGGGACGGGTCGGTGAAGATGGGGGCTGGGTTTAGGTGAGAGAGAGAGAGAGAAAGAGATAGAGAGACTAGGGTTGATCTCAGCCCTCGATCAAATTTGATCGGACGGCCCGGATCATTAGTAATCCCCATTAGTAAGAGGCCATTAGTGAGAGTATCCCTCCCCTATATATATATATATATATATATATATATATATATATATATATATATATATATATATATATATATATATATATATATATATATATATATATATATATATCAGTTCAAACCCATAGAACTATTTTAGTGGAAATTGATATCTATATTATATCAAAGCAGTGTTCAAAAACTCGGGCTCGACTCAAAAATCAGCCGAGTTGAGTAAACTCGGTTCCACTCGGCCAAGTTTTATCCCAATTCAGTTCGACTCGACCAAATAACCTGACTCAAATTCTAGCCGATTCAAGTGACTCAGTCTAACTCAGCCGAGTTTTAAAACACTGTATCAACGTACTGCTCTAGATATGTTGGTGGGGGGCATGACATTTTCCAAAGTTTAAGATATCAATAGTAGCAATGTATACACAATACTGATACCATCATATAAGATACACCAAAAAAGAGAAAAGAAACATAAATTTTGAATTAATGGGCAACTAAATAGAAAAAGATTATAATAGATGTCCATAAAACTAGGGCCCTAGAGTTTGAAAAAGGATAGCACAATTGAAACGATCCCACCGTTACCTTCAAATTTCCTATAATGAAATCCTTTATGTCATCACCTCACTGTCTTTATAAAAACTTATCAATCAATATTTTTCTTCAAGATTTCGAAACCAAAGTTATATTAGTAGGGTTCTGACAATAGAGAATTTGATCAATATTTTAAGTGCTAAAATAAGGGATGATATCATCCTCGAATTTTCTTGAGGTACCTGGGCTGCCTCAATTTCCGATTCTTGCTTCTGAATATCAAATGATAAAGGACGCAGCATGCATACAAAGAACAAATCGGACTTCTCAAAGAATGACATGTGACTTTGCCTGTAAAATAATACTCATGAAGAAACAATGAGATGATGTAAACTTAAGGACATGAGGTTTACAATATTAAAATACACAATCATACTACAACCATGCGTCTACATTTGCAAAATAGGGAAAGGAAACCATCATCTTAATTATGCAATATTCTCAATCAGTATGACATAGGTAAAGGGAGAAGATCATGCGTCGTGGAGCTCCAAATACAATGGGCGAGTAAATGGATGAGTTATTTCTTTCAGAAAAATCAAAAAATAACAAAGAATATTCCATTTTATGCATTGTATCTGTCATTATTTTCCCTAAGTACAGAGGTGCAACTAGCCGTAAGTATCAACCCACAATCTGCTGCCCCATGCATTGCCTCTTTGACAACGTACTGTCTGGAAATCCAAATAATCAAAGACCAATAGCTAGAAATATTTCAGTGAAAGAAAGCTGCAAATAGAAATTTTATTCAAAGTTATATGATTCTACAGGCATTTTAAATATCGGCGATAAATAGCGATTTATCGTTGATATTTTCCCTTATCGCCAGTCGACAATACAATATCTACCATGATTCTCCTTTTTACGCGATATCAAGTAATTATCCTCGATATATTACCAACATCCTCATTTTATCGCCATTATCACCATTTTATTGCCAAAATTGCCCTCCGGCTTATATGAAGTTGTCGGCAGTGGGGGAAAAGTAACCCAGCTTCACCCGGAGAGGTTTTTCTCCATTTTCTACCCTTTATGTTAAATTTGGGTTTATAAACCTAATCTACGGCCTCCATAACTTGTTCTTGATAGATTAAAGACTTTTCTTTATGTATTTGGGAATTTTTCAATATTTAAAAATTGAGGTATATTTTCAAATCCCTTTTTTTATTTCTTTTAAGATCTTCAACAAAATTAGATGATAAACTTGTTATGCATCAAGTTTGATGCAATTTAACATGTTTATCATGTAATTAACATGAAATTAGGTGAGATTCCATGTAATTATGGGTTTTTACAGGATTTCATCTAGATGTTTTTCATGTTTCAGAGTATTTTTTATCTTATTATGATTGTTTAATTAACAAATTGTGTTAGATAAGTCTGACAGTTCACAGAAAGTGTCAGACAGTTCACAAACCCATCTATAGAGCCTCGTTTGAGTGTCCCCTATAATAAATTATTGTTTTTTGTATGTTTTTTGTCATAATGGTGTATCTATAGATCATAAAGGGATATAAATAAATCCTCCGCAAAACCCCATCATTTTGCCTTTTATTTACTCTTTTCATATTTTCTCCAATTTGTAGTGATAATGGTGAAAAATAAACAATAAATACTCGATTTTTTCTTGGGATACTTGGCGATAACGACAACGATAACAATAGTTAAAACATTGTCTAAAGGCAATGAGGCCTTTCTTATATAGGCTAGGACTTCATGCAGCACAAGCAAAGAAATAAATTAAAAAAATGAAGAAAGGTCTAGAGCAAACGACCATGGGAATTGTCGTGTATTGGGCATGGAACTTTGAAACCCTTCGAAACTTTGAGTTCATGAACTCAAAGCCCATGGGAACTCAGATCCATTGGAGTCAAAGCCCATAGACTGTGAAAGTTTACTGGAGTTCCCAAGAGTCTTTTACTTTCAAGTTTCCCCATGAAGTCCCCAACCACTAACCCCCCCCAAAAGGTTGTAAGTGCATGTACATCAAAGTAGGATAAGAGAATTAAATAGACAAGCTATTTTGAGATTACATGAATGGATTGATGAGAAACTTTAGAGGAAAGGTATTTCAAATTGCATCTTATACGGACATGTTGGTCAAAATATATAAAGATACTAGAGGCTACATGGACAAGGGCTTGGAGATAGGAGTGTAATGGGAGATTCAATGCTAGACTATAGCAGCCTTGAATCGAGCAATGGGACAATACTTTTTGATGAAAGAAAAATTAACAATGGAGAGCTTAAACAAGATGAAAACAAGATTGAAGACGTTAAAACATGTTACAAAATATCATTCCACATAAGGAAAGAATTATTTGAATTATTTGAAAAGCATGAGCACACAAGATAGGTTAGTGCTTTTGGAAGTACATGCTGGTAGAAAGAAAAGACGGCATACCATATTTTGCCCTAGAATGCATATGGAAATTAAGTCATCCTGACGAAATTTTTAGATAAACTGAATACTAATAACGAAGGTCCTGTAGGGTGCGTGATTTATGGTAATGCAGTCATGAACGATATGGCATGATAGTGGTGAATGCTTGATCAAACAACAAGAAACAATTTAGTGAATGTGTTATTAAACAAGTTAAGCCAAAATAATAGCAAGTTACAATAAAGATTTACAGAAATAACAATGTAATTAAGGTTCCAATCAACAACGATAGCCATGAAAGACTAATTATTACTTTCATTACCGAAAAGAACAAAGAGATTCAGAGAATATTTAATGTAATCATTGCAAGGTAGAGGAAATGAAGACATACCTCTTAAATGTTTTGTGATCACATGCCTACGAGACTAGCGAGTATGTTAATGGATACCAGTAGAACTGCTAATGTTTCATGGGCCTTACAAATAGGTAAAAAAAGGCTGAAGCACATAAATGTACGAGATAAGAATACTAAGGTAAATGTGTCATAAAGACAGGAAATATAGGATAGAGATAAAAACTAGGAAAGGTTATCCAAATAAAAAAGGGGATTCAGGGTTGTAAGGCTAAAAGATAAAGTGATGGGTGGAACAAGTTAATTGGCAAATCATGTGCAAAAATACTTGGGAGGTGAGGGCCCCAAACTTTTGCATTAGAGAAAAAACATAAAAGGAACAAACTAACAAAACCTAGATGGAAATTGTATATGTGCTTTAAAAAACTCAATGATCTAAACATTGATGGGAAGAATCACCAGAAAGACTAGAAGAGCCTAACTATACAGACAATGTTTAAGATCGGAAGCAACCAACAGAGAACATCCGAAATTAGGATTTGGATAGTAGACTCTTATACAAAAAGTATGATACTTGAATTGAGACTGTTACCTGAATGCAAGTACTTCCATAAATTCGGTGTCAATCTGCCATATAGTAAAAATGAAGTCAGGTAGTTAAACATCCAGTTTATTTTGAAAGTTGTAAAAACAGCCCCATGTAAATACTTTTTAAAACATACTCCTGTTTCCTCTTTGACTTCCCTTACTGCTCCAGCAAATATATCTTCACCCTGCAGAAAGAAAGTGCCAAGTGAGTGGTCGGAAGTAACACCTCCAAAATACATACAGGTATAAGCTTTTATCAAATTTTAAGCATATGCATCTACTTGGTCAACGACTCCTGTAGGGAACTTCCAAAAACCTATGCCGTGGAGCTTGCCACTCTTTTCCTGCACAACCAGCACCTAAAAGAAATGGAATTCACAGAATCAAAACTACCATCACGACATAGTGACATCAAAAGGCTTGCTGTGAAATCCATAGCAACATAGTAGGGTCTATCATAAGAGTTAAATCTAAACTACTACTTTGATTATACCACATGATCATTAAGCTTGCAAAATAAACTGCATCGAAATAAATTTGTATGCTTATTTTTGTGGTTGACGTTAGTTCGAAACTTCTAAAAGTAGAAGGGAGTGTATCCAGGATTTGCCTCTTTTTTATCATTCATCACAAACGCACCAACTCCAACTCGGTGAGTCGCATTTACAGGTAATGTATGTTTGGTAGTAGGGATCCAATATACGAGCATCAAGTAACTTGGCTCCGCATGGTGGTACCAAAATCCTGCCTGCATTAATACAAAACTTATAACGATGAAATTTATGTTACAACAAAATTTATGGACCCAAAAGAAATGAATTAGCAGAAAGATATGAAAAGAAATAGAGATCATATCCTAGGAAAATAATGTGGAATTGTATATGTTTATCACCTACATAAGCAATAACATTACCAAAACTCTATGGAAAATGGAAAGTTAATCTTGCGAAGTTCATCAATGTAACTTTTGATTTTGTGAGATTGTCGACACCCTTTCTTGACCGTCGAGTTAAAAAAGCATGTGTGAAAGACTAAATACATGCCTGCTCAAGGGCTACACAAACATGCAAGCATTCTGATAAACTAACTACGAGATAATGATGTATAATGTATAGAGCTCTAAATAGATCAGGTTTGGGTCGTGCAACCCAAGCCGGGGCCCAAACCGAACTAGTCAGAGTATACCCAAACTCGGCCCAGGACAAAATCAGATATTTAGGGCTTGGTTCGAGGCCAAACCCGAAGCATTTTTTTCGTCAAGCTAAGCCCAAACACTGCCCGAGTCAAGCCTGAACATTTAGCACTCTCCAAACCAAAATATTCTTTTTCCTCCTAATCGAATGACAAAAGGGGAAAGGCCTGAAAGGGGAATTTATTATGTCAGGTATTAGAAGACATACATAAAAGAATGATTCCTAAATTTGAGCCATTACTATTAATGAAGCAGATGTGTGTAAATTTCATTTTTGTTCTATGCCAAAAAACAAAAAACAAAAAACAAAAAAGAATAATTCAAACATATGGTTGCGTACTCGGATTAGGGTTGCCTATATCAGGCCCGGGATTCTTTAAAGTTTGAAAGTCTGAGCTAAGTCAGCCCAGGCCAAGGTTAACTCGAACAAACTACCCATTTGCAACCCCAATTATGTGCATATATTTTTTGTACATGTATAGAACAAATAGCATTAAAGGGCCATATCCCACGTACATATCGCATCAGAGGATCAAAGCCCAGTGTACCGATACATAAAGGGGCAAGATAAAGGGGCAAGATTTGAAAACCCAGCACACTTTTGGGTCGAGACCCAAACAAAACCTTTGGCAACTTCATATTTTTGGAGTTTTTGTCACAAATTTCCTGATCTTAGTTTCAATATATTTTAAAAAATTTCAAATTACTTTAAAATATAAAAATATGAAGTTAAAGATTCTATGTAATGAAAATACAAATATGTATTAGGAAAGTTGATTTCGGTACTAGTTTGTGGCACATATTGACTATTGACAACCTAATACCTCCAAGAGAGTCTTAATACTAATTGGGATAATCAGTGATTAATCCCTGACAGAGAAATTTTCTAACATCCAGGCCAGCTAAACATTTCAACTAAGGAATGGTCCCTGAAATTTTTTTCAGAAACCCCAAATTACCCTCGGCCTCCTTCGCCCATCTCTATCGAGCACACGAGCGGCGACGACGAGACAGCAGTGGCGTGAGCGGCGAGCTCGACCCCGGCGACCTCGACCTCGACTAGGGCTGGCAATTCAGGACCCGACACGACCCGACACAAAGTTAGCGGGTCTGGGTCTGGGTCTGGGTTAAACAGGTCCGGGTCGTAAACGGATCGACACAGTAGACCCGTTTAATAAACGAGTCGGGTCCGAGTTTAGGGTTTGGACACGATAGACCTGGGAAGACCAGTTTAAAATTCAACAGGTCGTGTCGGGTCGGGTCTACTCGCATCCGATTCTGTAGTATGTAGTACCAGCGGACTTATCGGGTTAGGTTGGGTCGATTCGGATTAGGTCGGATCGGGTCAACTGAATAGACCCGTGTGGTAAACGAGTCTTATCGGTCTACCCGTTTATAAAAGGGTCGGGTACAGGTTTAGGGTCTAGACACGATTAGTTAAACAGGTCGGGTCCGGGTCTAGGGGTTTTGGACACAACTCGAAACTAGACACGACACGAACCCGACCCGACACGAGCAGCAGAGATCCCAGGTCTAGGGTTCCATTTAGATCCCGAGTCTAGGGTTCATCCCATGGCCCATAGATCTTGGCCTCTTGGGTTTAGGGTTAGGTTTAGGTTCGGTTCGGAGGCGGCAAGTAGTGGTTCGGCTCGGCGGCGGCGGTGAGTAGCTCCGGTGGCGACGAGGTGGTTCGAAGGTTCACTGGTTCGGTGGCATCCAAAAGAGAATTTGAAATATTGTGGAGGGTATTTTCGTCCACAACATTTCAAATTCCTTTAGTTTAAAGGATTTTTGGTCAAAGACCGTTAACACATTCCCCCATACTAATTCTATCGAAATTGTCTTAAATTGGAAGTAAGAGCCAATAAGACCAAGTATAGATCTAAATTATCTATATAACATGTTACATCTATTTGCGATAATTACAAGTCTATCATCCTCAAAAATTCCTCATCAACAAAAACGACTGGAATAAGTCTGATCGTCAATCAAGATCAAGAGAGAGAGATGTTTTGGGGGAATAAAGAGTCGATTCCCCCCTATCTCTCTTACGATCAGTGTTTTTAAAGGTGGGGCGTTTTGCCTGCCGTGGGGTGGGGCGTTAGTCCCAGGGTGTGGGGCATAAGTCCCAGGAAGTGGGGCATAAGCCCCACGAATTTTTATTTTTTTAATTTAATATATATATATATAATATATTAAAAATATAATGAAAATAGATTATAAAAAACAAAATAAAAAATACTATGAGCAAACTAGCATGCCTACCTTCACTCAAGAAAACCCTTCCACCCTCCCCTCTCCCCTTATTTTTTTTCTAATTGGTTCCTTTCTTCATCCAACATGCATTGTCGCCCTCCCATGATCCTTTCCCCTCACCCTCCCTTTGGCCCCACTTAGTCATAGAACCTTTGTCTACTCCCTCAACCCTCATTCACACCACTCTATGCAAATCCTTCCCTCCCTCCATTTGTCGTTGGGAAAACATCACCACTCTCCACTTGATTGAATCAAAGATTAACTCAATAGACTTACCCATGTACATGTATGTCCATGCAACCGTCTCAAGTTTTCTGAAAGTTTCCCTCTAGATTTATTTGAAAACCTTATTGTTGACATATTGTGTCAAATAAAAGAAACAACTAGCCATTATGGGCATTACTTGACACTATTTGACACACAAGTTTCGCACGTTTCATATATTTTCTAACATCTTCTAATAAACAAGACATACCAATTTAAGCATGATAACCGTTAAAAATCTGTCAATCATATCCAGGCATTTATTAATGCTCTTCCATATTTAAGTACATCAATAACTCATTATAGCAGAAAAAGTAGCTAAAATTATCAGTTTTTTGAAATAATCTAGGGTCGTAAAACAAAGAAAAGCATAATGGTTACTAATCTCTATCCATAAATCTTCAAAACTTTTGAGCTCTTAGTGTAAAAAAGGATAAAGAATAAGAAATTGTTGGATATAAAATATTATTTTGCTCCAAACACGACCACTTTTTCAGAAAAATAGAAAATAACACAGGTTGTATCTTCTAAGTTTTAAGCCCAAATACAATAAAGCACCCTAATTAGAATAGGAAAATCACCAGAAAATAATCTCTCTTGTTTTGTTTGTTTATAAAGGTAATCTCTCTTGTTGTTTGTGTGTCTGTGCATGCGTGTGTGAAGTTAACATGCGATGGTTCAAAGAAATTAGCTACCTCGACGGCAGGTTGAACAAGATTAGCAAGTTCAATAGGCAACTTTATCCAAATACCTCTTTTTCTCTGTAAAAAGAAAAACAAGGATTTTTAAGACATTTAAGAAATAAAGCATTTCAGATATAAATTGAATAGAATATGAATATCAGGAACACATTAGACATTATATCTTGAACAGCACATGGATTATTTCATACAAGGGAAATGGAAAACATAAGGGAAAGAGCACTTAAAAATAGAAAAAAATGCTAGAAGACAAATCCATAGAAGTATAAAAGGATTTTCAACCATAATTAACTTAATTTACTCAATAAGGCAAAACCTTGTGTGAACCCTAGCATGAAAAACATATAGAACTCTAATGTATAGTCACAATACTTGACATAAAGCACCTATGCGTACTAAGTATCAGCACAGACCTTCTGGTGGCCACATTAATTCAATTCAAACAAATTCCATTTGATCCAATTTTCTACCTACCATATATCTCCATTCAATATAATGCAAAAATATGCAATTTAGTAGATATCATCTTCTTGATTGACAGTTGAATTGTAATTACAAATTCCATTCATCTCTTTATACTGATTACTATTTATTTTCTGATAACAAATGTCAGTCTAATGTCAACATCTACTGAAAAATAGACTCTTGATGAAAATAGTTTAGGACTATCCATGACCAAAACAACCACCTGTTTCCTCCAATTAGACATAGATGCTCTTAAAGAAGAAACAAAAGCTACGGAATTCATCGGGGCCTTCATTTCAACAATGATGCCTCCATGGTCGTCATTGATTGCAGTTAGCAGCTCGACTTCCTCTCCTTGATCAGTAGCTAAGGGCGCCACAAGTGATGATGGATTTGCTGAGGTCGACATGTATTTGTGGTGTACCTCACTTGAAGCTCTTATTTTTAAACCTGATGGAATTCAAGAAAGATAAAGGCGTTTATAAAACAATTAGCTTGGCTTAAATTTATATCTATTTGAAAAACTTAGTAATAAGAGTGGATCTAGTATTCAAACTGAAAAAGCTAACCAGCTTTTTCATATAAGGGCTTAAGGAAGTATAAAGTTATTCGTAATATAAAGGTTAGCCCTCTTCTTGACCAGTAACACAACTGGAAGCGATTGATTGAAACATCATAACTCACCCATCAGGAGTTAGAGTTAAGTTGTTGTGTACGGTGTACCTAGAAGAAAAGAAAAGAAAAAGGTCACAAAGCATACCTATCTTCAATTTCTCAAGAGGAACAAGGATGGGCTCCAGAATTCAGATATGGTGGAGCTATGAATGTATGAATTTTTCTTTAAGCCAGGATAATATCGTCAAGGTCAAAAGGATAAGTAATAAATTTCTAGGTATAAAATTAATTTTAGGTGCACTCATTATTAATGTAACAATTGCATATGCACCACGACTTGGGTCATTACAAAGAGAAATGAAGCAATTGAGAAAAGATGGACGGTTTAGTGAATCAAGAGGAAGAAATGATACTTATTGGTAGTGATACAAATAGTCATGTCAGGAGAAAGTAGTAACTTTCAAGAGTAGATCAACATTTAGTAACTTTCAAGAGTAGATCAAATATGCCACAGCCACAACAAATGGTTCTCAAAAACTCGCACAAACTTTTGTTATATATGAATATATGAGACAATCTTCTTATTTAGTATTCATGTAGTTTATTCAATTAGAGTTATGTTAATGTGAATGAATCATAGCTATGCAAACCTATACCTAATATATTGATCTCAAAATAGCTTATCCTAATTATAAGAAATCCTTCAAAAGCTACAACCGTCGAATTTGTATCTTGTAAACTTTGATCTGTTATAGTATGCGAATAAATCGAGAATATGGCCCAAGTAATAAGTGCCCAAGTTTCCTTGGGATTCTAATTCCATAAGATCATATTCGAAGTACAAGTAATCTATGTACTTCGAAATTGAGTAACAAAGGATCACATACGGATTTCCCCGCATTTTCCTGATATATTTGTACTCCGCTCCCTCAAAGCAAGTCTAAATTGAAATTTGTACTTGGGCATCACAAATTTGCTCATACAAAGATCGGCATGTCTCACTAGCCCATGCTGCTCTAGAAAGAATGCTTATGGTTAAAAAGGTAAAGCCTAAAGTAATGACACGATAACTCCAATAATCCAAACACTAGGTCAATTGATATTTGTAAAATTTATGAAGTGTATTAATTCAATTATTCGATCTCGCCAAAGAAAAATGACTTAATTAAAAAATTTGGATCAATTGCAATTTGGATGGTCATCGACCGTTTTGGGCTTGTGATGTTGGGAATTTGAGTGACATACAGGACGAGTTCAGAATCGAGAAGTAAGATTCGACCTGAAATTGATCTGAAATTATATTGGAATTCAATTGGATCACAAAACAACAAGAGGAATCAGATGTTGAATTAGCTTACAAATTCACCAGCGGGTCCAAATTCGACCACAAAACAACGCGAGAAATCAGATAAATATACCTCTCGGAATGTCAAAACGGGGGCGGAGGGATTCGAGACGGACCTTCGTCCAGAGCTCGAGCGCGAGGGCCACCGACGGCGACCGGAGGGGGCTCCGATTCACGGAAAGGCAGCGGCCGGCACTCACGAAGCAGAGCATCGGGGCCCGGGAGAGGATCATCTGCTCATTAAATAGCAGTGACCTAAGAAAACCCTAACCCCTTTCTCATTGCTCCGCGGGAGAGCGAGTGGGGGGCTCTCGGCGGGTGGAAACCGACGTCAGCGGGGCCGGGGATCGGCGGCGCAGGCGTTTGAGAGCGACTGCGAGGAGGCGTGGTAGGGGCGCATGCCACAAGACTGTTGAGATTACGGTTGTACTCTCCCGATTGTGACCCTACTTGGGGGTAAATATGTAATTTAAATCGGATGCTCCCCTCCTCAATCCCGCTAAGCAGGAACGGATGGACGCGCTATTTGCACGACTGCAAGATACAAAGTCAACAAATGTAATTGTGGTGCCCCTGTAATGTGTGCTGCAAACCATTGCTTGCTGCCGTCCGTTGAAGCCCACCTCCTTTCGCCTCCTGTCGTCGCCCATCGGAGATCATCCACCGGCATGACACATGCAAGTCGTCACTTATACACCCAGGGGGTGGACCTACTTTGCTCCCCCCCTCCAATTTTGGAAAAACACAAAGTTGCATTGTAATACCCACGACTCCAGGATTGTTATTTGCTTAGGGCAGACCAGATTCGTCCTTTTATTATTATTATATTGCTAGGATATTTGACTTGATCCTGCATAAATGTTTGTTGATGATGTTGGTTGAACTAAAGTGGGACCAGGCAGTGGGTCCGAGTCGCGAGGCGATGGTGGAAAGAATTCATTTAGCTTTGAGGATGCGTGCTTAGGTTTCACTACAGATATGTCATTTAAAATAAATTTAATTGGCACTATGGTGGTGAGTTGTCTGACCCGTCGAGGTTCGCGTACCGGAGGGTCATGACACGACGTGGGTTCGTGTGCGAGTCGGGCTGACGAACTAAAAGATAGGGAAAAAATAAATAAATTAATTAATAAAATAAATTAAAAACAAAAACTAAATTTAAACCCAACCCAACCCAAACCCGTTTCCTCTCTCTCTCTCTCTCTCTCTCTCTCTCTCTCTCTCTCTCTCTCTCTCTCTCTCTCTCATCCCACCCGAACCCGAACCCGACCCAAACCCGACCCAGCTCTCTCTCTCCCTCTCCCTCTCATCTCACCCTTTCCCTCACCATCCCGATCTCTCTCCCTCTCTCTCCGATCTCTCTCCCATCTCTCCGATCTCTCTCCCTATCACCCGATTTCTCACTTTCTCTCTCAGATCTCTCTCCTCTCTCTACCCGATCCCCATCCCCAACAGCCGTCGCCCCCTTTTTTTGACCTCACTGCCGGCCGCCACCCCCCTCTATCCCATCCGCCGCCCCCTCTATCCCATCAGCCCCCCCTTGACCCTAAGCCCGGCCGCCGCCCCCCTTTCACCCTATAAAACCCAGCCCAATCCCTTCTTTCCTCCCTCCAACCTCCCCCTCTTTCCCTCCCCAATCTCTCTATCTCTCTCTTTCCCTCTTTCAATCTCTCCCTCCCTTTTGCTGTGTGTGTGGCACACGGCAGCCGGAGCGTAGCCGGCCGGAGTAGGAGCTGCAGTCGGGTCCGACGACCCCATCGACCAGGTCAGCCGCCCCTCCTCTCCACTTTCTCTCTTTTCCAGTGGTTCTGCTGAAGACCAGCTCCAACCCTTAGCCCTGTGGTTTGCCTTCGAGGCGATCATGACAATCGACCTTGCCACCGGCGAGGCACGACTCAACCAAGCCAGACCTAACCGGTCACCCAACCACCTGCCCTACCAGCGTGGGCCCGCTCACCTTGTTTCACTTGCCTTGCTGCGATGACTACCAGCGGCTTGGCCGCCGATGACCAGGCAGCAGATGATGCCAATCGACCACCGGCCACCAGGTGTAGGCCAAAACCCCTGTTTGCCCTATTGTGTTGTCGCTGTTGGCCATGTAGTCGGCGATGCCCAGCCTCCATCCACCCTCTATCTCCTTTTTCGTATTTGGTATTGTGGGTCCGACCAGTCGACCCTTGTGTTGCCCCCCTTGTTTGCCTCAAGCACGGCCACCGACTATGCACCTGATGATAGCCAAATCCTTCAAGCCCTGTCATGAGTCGAGAACCCTCTTAGGGCGTCGAGCCAGATCCCTCGAGGTCGGACAGTCCTTTGTTATTTTATTAATAATTGTTTTAATTCATTGCCGGTATGGTCTTGACCATACTAGGCTATATTATCGTGCCTTGCTAACTGGTGTTGTGCATCAGCTATTGTCAATCGGCTTTGGCCATGGATTCAATCCTTAGTATTGCACTATCTTGTTTTGTGTATAAAGCCATTGTAGCATTGCACACAGTACCATCGAGCCATAAAAGTAATCGCATCGACCTACGTGCCTAAGAATCGGTGATGATGACCTCTATACCCTTTTGCCAAACCTTGCCGATCCCGGGATCCGATCGGGTAAGGCGTAATAGTTGTCTTCAAACAGAGCTCAGGCTCGTGCGGTTTGCTAAATCATTGCAGTAACAACCATCGTGTCCACACCTAAACCCGAGGGCATCTTGGGCGAATGACAAACCAAACCCTTGACCTTTTTCGGAACCCCATTATAGATGTATTTATTTAAGTGGGTAACTAGTAATGTATGAAAATGTGCAACTTGTCAGACCTTGACCGTGACGGCCCGTTGGACGTGGAGCGAATTGGACAATCAGAATTTTATATCACAATAACTAAGGCAAGTATTCACTTGCTCTGAGGTTATTTTTGAATTATGTTTTCGTATGCATAATTTGTGATATTTGTAAATGATTCTTTGTATATTGTGTAACATAACCATGAGTCATATGATGATTAATATTAGACTATTGTGATATGTTGGGTTGGCATTGGGCAATTAGAATTGTATGGTGTAGTTCTTAATGTTGTTAAGCAACACTCTTGTTGAGACCCGTGCTTGCTAAATGATTGAAAACGATCAAACACTGTATTACTACTATATATGACGCATGGTTAGTACTATGGCATATACTATTAGAAACTATTATATCGGGCCTCTGAATATATTATAATTAAGAGTTGAATGAAATATTGGATGGGAGTTGAAAAGTCAGTAGCTGAGTGGTAGTTCATAACATTTTTCTCTCAGATTGTTTCTTATTAAGCTATATTATCGCTCACTTTGATCTCGTTATAATAAATCTTATTTTAAAGACACCCTCGCACACACTCACCCCCTTAGAGCAGGGGTTTACTTGCCTGTCAGTGGTTTGGACTGACCCCGTTTAGGGCACTACTCTTTCCACGAGTAGACTTTCTTGCAGAGTGGTGCTAGAGTTGGTGTACGAATAACAGCTGTGGAGTACGGTAGCAGTGGAGGAGTGGGTAGCCGTAGTTTTCTTTCTGTGATAGCACATGTTATCATAATGAGAATATATATGTGATTTAGTCTAGCTTGTAGTATTATTAGTATAGATTGTGGTTGAAATGATCCAGCTGTATTTTCTTGATAGGCCTCTCCTCAAGGCCCAAGCCTAGGATAGATTACTTTAAAATATAATAAAATATAAATGGCTTAAATGATCAACCATGTAGATAGGACCACCAGACTAGCCTTCGTGAGTGGTAGAGTTAGTGAGGCTAATTGGCTCCCAGTCGAAGGCTTGAGCGTAGCGTCGTGCTTCTTTAGCGGGAAATCCTGTCAACGTGAAATGATACCGATGTGGCACAAATACTAAAAGATAACATAGAGAAATAAGTCTTAAGATTCTTAAAATTAGTGTAGGTATTGTGATCATAACCGAACCCTTCACCTCTTTCTCCCATCACACCCCAGATATTGATATTCAAATTTCTGGGGCGTGACAGCTGGTATCAGAGCTTAGGGATATGATTCTAGGGATTAGGATTATAGGAGTTGGAGTTTAGGTCTTGAAGTAGTATTCTAATATAGATAGTTGCTTTGCAGATGGCGGGTACTAGAACCGGCAACGGAGCAGGGTCGTCTTCTGGGCCTGACGACACTACGAGGATAATAGAGATACTCCAGGGGATGACCACCATGGTTCAGCAGCAGTTGGCTACTGTTGCACAGCAGCAAATAGTAGCCCAGCAGCAGAGTAGCCTAGCTCAGGCTGCCCTTGCCCAGGCACGAGCTCGCCAGCAGGCTGAGGGTGAGCGACGAGGGAAGTTATTGAAGGACTTCAAGGCAATGGGACTTCCGATCTTCAAGGGAGAGTCAAACCCCTTGGAGGCAAATTGGTGGTTTAAGCATATGAAAAAGGTCCTGGATATTTTGAAGGTCACTGGAGAGCGACGAGTCACTCTTGCCTCATAACAATTCGAGGCAGAGGCTGACTTTTGGTGGCAGTCGGTCTTGCATTCAAGGGCAGCTGATCGTAGAGCTATCACTTGGTAGGAGTTTGAGGAACTTTTTCGAAAGAAGTTCTTCCTTGTGGCTGTGCAAAACTAGATGGAGATGGAGTTCCTGTCCTTTGACCAGGGGTCCTGTACTGTGGCACAACATGAGGCCAAGTTTTTGGAGCTTTCTAGATATGCCCTGCACCAAGTAGCGATTGACGCCCGAAGGGCCAGACATTTTGAGCTTGGCCTAAAGCCGGAGATCAAAGGGAAGCTTTCTGTATTCTTAGGCCAGTCTTATGAAGAGGTGATTAATTGAGCATTGGCTATAGAGTGCGAAATAAATGAATCTGGAAGATTCCTAGAAGGGCATCAAGCAACAAAAGAAAAGCACTGCAACAAGCGACAAAAGACTTCATCCAAACTTCAAGGTGATATCGAAGAAGAAAAGAGCCAGGAGCAGCTAATAAGTCATAATTGTAGACGAGAGGACCATGTTCGGAAGGAATGCCCGTTGAGGGGGGCATGCTACAATTGTGGCCAAAGTGGCGACAAGAGGAAAGATTGTCCATCTTCACGTACTTAATGTGATAGTTAATCATGTAGGTTTTCTTTTCACATTCTAGTAATAATATGGGTGAATGGTTATACTCTGGCTGGACTTTTATGAATAAACAGATTAGATATCTAGTCGATATTGGACCTTCAGGTGGTTATGTGTGTCATTTTTCTTGAGGGGTAAACTTTGAGTGGTTGGTTTAAGAACACATTGTGGGAAGAGATCCCAAGCGACGATAAGCGTGCCAAGTGGGTGACGGGGTGCGCACTGACTCTTCAGAGACTTTGGCGGCTACGTACTTTCTCTTCGGAGAATTTGACGGATACACATCTTCTCTTCGAGAATTTGGTGGGGCGCACTGTTCCTGCTAGGGACTTTGGCAGTTAGTTCTGCACTATCCAAAATTGGGACCTTGGGTAGATTGCAGTGGCAGTGATTGTTGGACCTAATGGTTATTCATATCAGTAGATAATATTCTAGCAATAACTATGAGAGATAATTACTTTTGCTTATATCACTGTATGAGGTAGGTTGAGATTCTTTAGCAGGAGTGCGATGCTGAAGTCAACTTTGGAGTAAGTTTGGAGTCTCTTAATAAAGATTTATTTGGGTTTTATTTTTAGCAAGTTAATCAAGGACTAAAGAATTAACTTACACGGTTGATTGGTTTATGAGGTGGATGTATGTTGTATATGGCTAGTAGGATATAAATCCTTGTTGGCTTATCTGACCTGGTTGTAGGATTTTTATTGATTCTCGTCGACCATTAGTACTAAAGACTTAGCCGGTGTTTAGGATTCCTTGATTTTCGTTGACCTTTAGTACTAGAAACCTAGTCGGTGTTTTAGGATTGTCCATTACATTCTCCTTGCTAAATTTCTTCTATCTATCACGAGTCATTTCCGTTTGGTGTTTATAGTATGTGTGCCCTTTTAGAATGGATCCCACGAGTGATGATGAAGACCCTTGAGATTAATGGTTTCAGAGAGTGCACCAGGAGGTGGAATGTGGTGGTTAGAATTCTCATGAGTAGCAAAGTATGCAATGTCTCGATAGAGACTCTCATAGTGAGATTACACACTGTTCCTCGAGAACTTTAGCGGTGGGTTGTGACTGTCCGGTAGAGGAAATAGTGAGGTTACGCACTTTCTCTTTAGAGAATTTGGTAGATACATACGCACTGACTCTTCGGAGGCTTTGGCGGCTACGCACTGACTCATTAGAGGCTTTGGCGGTTACGTACTTTCTCTTCGGAGAATTTGGTGGATACATATGCACTGATGCTTCGGAGGCTTTGGCGGCTACGCACTGACTCATTAGAGACTTTGGCGGCTACGCACTGACTCATTAGAGGCTTTGGCGATTACGCACTTTCTCGTCGAAGAATTTGGTGGATACATATGTACTGATTCTTCGGAGGCTTTGACGGTTACGCACTTTCTCTTCGAAGAATTTGGTGAATACATATGCACTGACTCTTTGGAGGCTTTGATGGCTACGCACTTTCTCTTCAGAGGATTTGGCAGATACATGTGCATTGACTCTTTGGAAGTTTTGGCAGTGGGTTGCGCAGTTCTGGTTAGGACTCGCGGGAAAGAGTGCATAGGCTAGATAACAGTGATGTTAAGATGGAATTACGATACTTGAGTACGGGAGGGATGTTAGTGATAACGTCAAAGGAAGTACCTATACTTATGAAATTTGGAAATGTTTTATCAGTTAGGATTTTAAGAGTAGTCTTTGTTTAGTCGTTTTACCCTATCTTGTCTCTAGTTGCTTACTAGTTCTAGTGAACTTTTATCGCTTCATTTTCTTCTGACTGACTTTTATTAGTACTCAGTAGGTTCAGGTTTGTGCTAGTTGGCTATTAGGTTTCTAATAGGTAACTTCTTCAACTAAATTAGAGTCGTTTTAGTCTAGGACTAGTCACCCAACTGAGTCGTGTGTATTTTATCGTATCCTAGTTTTCAGCTCTCTTCTGTCATTAGGTTAATTATTCCCTTATTTCATTGTTCTCTACTCGAGCAGTAAGTTTCCTTCTTTACCTAATTTGCGCACCATAGTGTTCGATCTAGAAGGTTTTTGGGTTGTACTACAATAGCATAGTTAGGAGTGCTTGTGTTATGAGTTTCAAAGAGTATCGGTGTTTTCGACTCAAACGATGTTTCTTCATTACTCTCGTTTGTATGTGACATAGTTATGTTATCTTGGATTTAGTATTCTCTAAGCCGGATAGTAGTATTCGCACAGGTAATAGAAGTGTTTGTTCTGGAGAGGAGTCTTATAAGATTTAAGTTTAGGCATACTAATTGAGCCATTTCTTTCGTCACGTTATTTAGAAATGTGTATTTAAGCATATGTGTATGGGCGCATATGTGTAGTATACATCCCTACGATTGTAGTGTTGATACTAACAGTATAAGATGATATATGGGTGTATGGGAGCCCATATATATGAATATACTTTTTGTATCAACATTATCAGTTGAGTGCAGTCTGAGTTTTTGAATCTATGAATTTTGCTAGTTGCCCTACCATGGGGGATACCCCTCGGCAGAACTGATAAGGGGGATGCCCTTTATCTAGGCAGGGTTAATGATCAAAACTCATGATTTGGTTCAGTCTGTAATATTAAGAATAGAAAATAGAAGCCAAAACTCGTATTAGCGATGCGATAATTTGGATGTTCATTTCTATCCTAATAATTATGTGCCTCAATTAGTATAAATTCGTTAGTAGTCATGCAAGTGGCAGTCTTCCTTTTTGGTATGATTGGTGTAGTGATTTAACTTTTTGTTATCGATATTAGTAAGGATCTTCAAGCAAACCATAAGTCCTATTTCGTTGTTCTTATCTTTCTTCACTTCGGTAGTAGAGATTGAGTGTTATGCATCATTAGTTTTAGGGGTTAATTCTGAGGACGAAAATTCTATTAAGGTGGGTAGGATGTCATACCCATGACTCCATGATTGTTATTCGCTTAGGGTAGACCAGATTCATCCTTTTATTATTATTATATTGCTAGGATATTTGACTTGATCCCGCATAAATGTTTGTTGATGCTATTGGTTGAACTAGAGTGGGACCAGGCAGTGGGTCCGAGTCGCGAGGCGACGGTGGAAAGAATTCAATTAGTTTTGAGGATGCGTGCTTAGGTTTCACTACAAATAGGTCATTGAAAATAAATTTAATTGGCACTATGGTGGTGAGTTGTTTGACCCCTCGAGGTTCGCGTACCGGAGGGTCATGACACGACGTGGGTTCGTATACGAGTCGGGCTGACGAACTAAGAGATAGGAAAAAAAATAAATTAATAAATTAATAAAATAAATTAAAAACAAAAACAAAATCTAAACCCAACCCAACCCAAAACCCAAACCTGTTTCCCCTCTTTCTCTCTCTTTCTCTCTCTCTCTCTCTATCTTTCCCTCTCATCCCACCCGAACCTGAACCCGACCTAGCTCTCTCTCTCTCCCTCTCCCTCTCATCTCACCCACTGTTCTAAAAAGCGGTCCGGGCGGCCGACTAGGCGGCCGCCTAGGCGTTTTAGGGGGTTGGCCGCTCCGCTTCAGCATTAAGCGGCACTGCAGGCGGGTTGAACAAAGGCGGGCGCCTAGGCGGGATCTGAACCGCCTAGGCGCCCGCCTAGGCGGGTAAAAGGCGGGCGCCTAGGCGGGTCTCACTTGCCATCGCCTTATCTAATAATCAAGAAAATTTCTAAGATTAATAATGTATACAAGAAACAATATGATACTTTAAGATAGAGAAACTATATTATAGTCAAATTTTTAGAAGTTCATACATGTCAATGCTAGGCGGAGGTACATCATTCTCCATGATGGATATTTATCATTACATTTTAATTGTGGTTAGGGTTGGCAATGGGTCGGGTTCGGGTCAGACCCTACCAAAATCCATATTTATAACCATTCGGGTATGGCATGGTCCATACATGATCCATACCCATTCGGGTATAAGAGGGTCCATATCGGATCCATACCCATATGGGTTTTGGCTCGGGTTTCAGTAATGAATTGGGTTGAAATTTTCTCTTTTTCCACCATATGCAATTGCTTGAGAAAGAAAAATATTTCAATGTATTGTGATGAAATGTTTAAGAAGCTCTTACGATTTCTTACTATATTAGTTCTTGTATGGTATGAATTTGGATAAAATTTGGATAACAATATATGATTGGTTGGAATTTGGGTACATCACAATAAAGTTGGAGTACAACTGTATTATCTAGTATACTCAAGTTAGAGGGACAATCGGGTATAGGTATTGAGGTAACCATACCGAAATACCCCTACCCACCCAATCTCCTCCTCCCTTTTCATAAAACATTTATATTCAGATCGGTTGTTTTGACGTTTGCATATGTAAAACTTTATATTATTATTTTTTATATAGAATTATGAATTTATATATATACATACATATAGAATATATATAATATATTTTATATAGGTGGGTGTCCGCCTTTTTCTCCGGGCGCCCGCCTAGTCGTCCGCCTTCCGCCTTCCGCCTTGAAACCACTTGACCGCCCGCCTTCCGCCTTCCGTTTTTTAAAACATTGATCTCACCCTCTCCCTCACTATCCTTATCTCTCTCCCTCTCTCTCCGATCTCTCTCCCATCTCTCCGATCTCTCTCCCTCTTACCCGATTTCTCACTTTCTCTCTCGGATCTCTCTCCTCTCTTTACCCGATCCCCATCCCCAACAGTCGCCGCCCCTTTTTTTGACTTCACTACTGGTCGCCGCCCCCCTCTATCACATCCGTCGCCCCCACTATCCCATCAGCCGCCCCCCTTGCCCTAAGCCCGACCGCCGCCCCCCTTTCACCCTATAAAACCCAGCCCAATCCCTTCTTTCCTCCCTCCGATCTCCCCCTCTTTCCTTTCCTGATCTTTCTATCTCTCTCTTTCCCTCTTTCAATCTCTCTCTCCTTCTTGCTATGTGTGTGGCACGCGGCAGCCGGAGCGCAGCAGGCCGGAATAAGAGATGCAGCCGGGTCCGACGACCACATCGACCAGGTCAGCCGCCCCTCCTCTCCCCTTTCTCCCTTTTCCGGTGGTTCTGCTGAAGACCAGCTCCAACCCTTAGCCCTGTGGTTTTCCTTCAAGGCGACCATGGCAATCGACCTTACCACCGGCAAGGCCCGACTCAGCCAGGCCAGACCTAACCGGTCACCCAACCACCTGCCCTACCAGTGTGGCCCGCTCACCTTGTTTCACTTGCCTCGCTGCGATGACTACCAGCGGCTTGGCCACCGATGACCAGGCAGTAGATGATGCCAATTGACCACCGGCCACCAGGTGTAGGCTAAACCCCTATTTGCCTTGTTGTGTTCCCACTGCAATAGTTATTGGCCATGTAGTTGGCGATGCCCAGCCTCCATCGACCCCTCTATCTCCTTTTTCCTATTTGGTATTGTGGGTCCGACCAATCAACCCTTGTGTTGCCCCCTTGTTTGCCTCGGGCGCGGCCACCTATTGTGCACCTGTTGATAGCCAAATCCTTTAAGCCCTGTCATGAGTCGAGAACCCTCTTAGGGCGTCGAGCCCGATCCCTCGAGGTCGGGCAATCCTTTGTTATTTTATTAATAATTGTTTTAATTCATTGCCGGTATGGTCTTGCCTATACTAGGCTATATTATCGTGCATTGCTAACTGGTGTTGTGCATCAGCTATTGTCAATCGGCTTTGGCCATGGATTCAATCCTCAGTATTGCACTACCTTTTTTTGTGTATAAAGCCATTGTAGCATTGCGCACAGTACCATCGAGCCATAAAAGTAATCGCATCGACCTACGTGCCTAAGGATCGGTGATGATGACCTCTATACCATTTTGCCAAACCTTGCCGATCTCGGGATCCGACCGGGTAAGGCGTAATAGTTGTCTTCAATCCGAACTCAGGCTCGTGCGGTTTGCTAAATCATTGTAGTAACAACCATCGTGTCCACACCTAAACCCGAGGGCATCTTGGGCAAATGACAAACCAAACCCTTGACCTTTTTCGGAACCCCCTATAGATGTATTTGTTTAAGTGGGTAACTAGTAATGTATGGAAATGTGCAACTTGTCAGAACTTGACCGTGACGGCCCGTTGGACGTGGAGCGGATTGGACAATCAGAATTCTATATCGCAATTGTGGACGCGAAAAAAAGGTACGGGTCGTCTTTATTGCGAATCACACGAGATTACAATTGTGGCCGGGACCCGGGTTGCTCGGGTGTAGCGAGTCCGGGTTGCGGCGAGTTTTGATCAGGGGATTGTGGGAAAGATCTTCTGGGGGATCCCTTTGATCCGCGTCTCCACGTGGTGTTCGTGCGAGAGCTCTGAAGGGGCTGCCCAGGACAGGGGTTTTACAGGGAGAGGGTTTTGGAGAGGCTAAGGAATGTCCACCGTTGCTTTGTCCCTTCCGTGCTTCGCGCTTTCTCGGCTAGGGGGTTTTCGGCTTCGTTCCTCGGTCTTCGCGTCTTCCTCGTTCCTTGCTTGACCTCGGTGTCCTTGATCGTCGGTTCGCGACGTCGATCTAGCTTTTGGCGTTGACTTTGGCTTTGGCTTTTTGGCTTTGGCTTTGCTCCAGCGTGGCTCTGGCTTTTGCTTTGCTTCGGCGCTTGCACTTGGACGTAGCTGGGAGAGACTTGCGATGCTTTCGTTCTTCCGGACTTCGCGTCGTATCGGCTAGAACGTGCGGTGCTTTTGCTCGTGGCCAGCGTAGTCGCTTGGCTTTGGCACTTGCGTTGCTTTGGCGCGGGCTTTACTGGGGCTTTGCTTTGGCTTCTTGCGTTGGCTTTAGCTTTGGCGTCAACTCGATCTTCTTCTTCGAACGACGTGGGCTACTTCTCCGGTGCTTCGACGGTTTACGTATCGACTGGACTTCTCTTCTTCTCCGGGCTTCTTTGGCGTGATCGGAGTCGAAGAATGCTTTCGAAGATAGTGGGGGTAGCACCGATCTCCGTGCGACGGTTGTGGCGTCGGCTTTTGTTGATGAAGACGACGAGGGTAGCGACGGTCTCCGTGCGACGGTTGTAGCGTCGGCTTTTGTTGATGAAGACGACGGGGTAGCGACGCTTCAGACTATCTGCTCCAGGCTTTCTTCTTCGCGGATGGCGCAGGTGTTAGTCGAAGACGACGGGGTGATGACGCTTCGCTTCTCTCCTCCGAGCTTTGGGGCTTGGTCGGGATTGTGGGGGGAAATTTCCGAGCCGCCTTGATCGGGAACCCCGCCCCACAGCCTTGATTGAATGTGGATGGTTTGTAGAGTTAAAGAGATGGGAAAATAGATAGAGAGAATAAAGAGCGATGACACAGGGATTGGTGACGGAGTTCGGCCTTACGACCTACGTCTCCGGGCGAGAGGTGCCACCTGATCTTCACTATAATTTGAATATAAAGGGTTGAGCGTTCTCTCGACAGGCCGAGAGAAGCTTCGTACAGTGGGGTTGCACGGAGCAACTAGAAGAGAACAAGGTGGGGAGAATAGAGCTCTAGCACTTGCTCTGGGATCCTCCTCCTCTGATTGAATGGCCAACCCCCTTCCTGGATGCCTTGGGGGTCCTTTTGTAGCATAGGCACGTGCCCGATATGGCAGTGATGACGTGGCGATGATGACGTGGCACTGGTTCTGGGCCTCCTTGCTGGGCCCTTATTGGGCCGTTGTTCGGGCCCAATAAGGGGTAGGGCTTGATCTGCGAGCCTCGTAGAGTGGGCCCATGTGAGCCTAGGCGGGCTTACCCATTTGGGCCGTTGCGCGGGCCCATGCTGCTCTGATCTGGTCCGGTACAATTTTTGCACCCACAGTTACCCCCTCCCAGTCGGGTCAGGACCCCTTGGGTCGGCTGGGATTCCATGGTGCAAACGCTTTAGGAACCTGGCACGGTTGGCGAGGGTTGTCGGTGCCGCGGTTCGTATTAGCAGGGCCTTCTTCCGCCGTTGCCGAGACCCTTTTTGGCGCGAGCCAAAAAGTCTCGGTTTTGCGAGGGGGTGTTTCTGAAAAGACAGTGCGTTTTTCGACCGAGTGGATACCGAGAGGGTACCGAGTGCATACCGAGTGGGTACCGAGAGCATACCGGGTGGGTACCGAGACCCTTTTGGTGCAAGCCAAAAAGTCTCGGTTTTCCAAGGGGGTGTTTCCGAAAATGCAGTGCGTTTTCCGACCGAGTGGATACCGAGAGGGTACCGAGTGCATACCGAGTGGGTACCGAGAGCATACCGAGTGGTTACCGAGAGCATACCGAGAGCATACCGAGAGGGTACCGAGACCCTTTTGGTGTGGCTTTTTTTTCCTTCTCTGACGGTGACTCGAATCGGCAGATTGCTGGAATCTGACTGCTCTCCCGAAATCTCTAAATCCGAGTCCGGCTGCATCACAACCGTCCGACAGTACCCAACAGGTGAATTTTTCCGCACAAGTCCTCCTGGACCCGTCGGATGCATGCAAATCGTCCTTCTCTCTCTTTCCTTTCTCTCTCTCTCTTTCCTTTTCTCTGCATTCCGTTCACGTGAGAGAGGTGTCTGTCTCTCTCTTTCCTTTCTCTCGCTCTCTTTCCTCTTTGGTTTTCCTCTCACGTGAGCTGTGAGATTGCATGAGAGCAGGCGTCGCTTTCTCTTCTGTTGTTTTTTTTTTTTTTTTTTCTTTGTTGTTGGCGCAGGCACAGCAACAGCGACGGCAACGGCGCAGAGGCCGGGCGCATGCGAGGCGCAGGCGGTGGGCACGGGCGACGCATGTGGCACGGCGGGCAGCGGTCTCGACGCGAGGTCGAGGCTTGGTCGCGTGGACCAGCGCAGCAGTGGGGGTAGTGGTCGGCGTGCGGCTCCGGACTGTGGTGCGGGGCTCAGCGGCGGCCGGGCTGTCGGGCTTGGCATCAGGCGGCCGCGGGCCGGGATGCTGCGCGCTGATGGCGGCCGGGCTCGGGTGCGGAGGCCGGTGGTGGTGCACAGGCGGCCGGGTCGCAGCGGGCGCCGGTGGTCGTGGGAGAGTGCGCGCGTCTCTCTCCCTCTTTCCTTTCTTTCCTCTGACTCGCATGAGAGCAGCGTTCCTCTGTTTTTCCTTCACGTGAGAGAGAGAGCAGCTTCGTTTCTGTTTCAGCGAATAGCAGCAGCGGTGGCTGCGGCCACGGGCTCGGGCGCAACTGACAGACAGAGCAGAGGCGGCGGGGCCCACGGGTTCTGGGTCTGGAGCCACCGGACGAGCTCGACGCCGAGCGCGTCCTTGACGTCGCTGGAGACGTTCTTGAAGGACCTTAGGAGGTTGGCACCGGTGCTTCATGACCCTCAGGTGGAACCGTGGAAGATGGGCTCGAGCGCGGGACAGGATACATGGGGAAGTACCTGGTGGACGCCAGCGTGAGGCTGGGCCACCCCACCTTCGCCCTCATCAGGGAGGAGGCCCCCATGACTTCGTTGGTGAAGTAGTCGCAGAGGTCCGTCCATGGCAGGAGGCCGCCGCACCGCTCCATGAGCTCCTTGTTGAATTTGGGAGGGAGGTCGTAGACGAAGATCCCCCGCCCATCGCACGTCGTGGCGGCGCCGGAGTTCCTACCCCCCCCGGACGTCGACGACGCGCCGGCAATCATCTCGTCGAGGGCCGGCGAATGAAAGCCGACCGAGAATGGGACGGAGGCTGAGGGCCCCCAAGTTCGCCGCATATACCGCATCCGTAAGCGCTCGCGAGACCCCGAGAGCCGACCGACGAGGCGCTCGCGTACGGCTGGCGGTGTCGGTGTGGGGTTGAGCGTGAGTGGCAGGACGCGATCGAGTCGGAGTGGAGTGCGGGGCCTGGCGTGTCAGATGGGCGGCGAGCGATCGAGCCGGGCTTCAAGAGAGAGAGCAGCAGCAGCGGCAGCATGCAATCGGGCTGGAGCGGAGCGCGGGTCCGGTGTGTCAGACGGGCGACAGGCGATGGGCGATCGGACCCGGCTTCAGGAGAGAGAGGGCCGTGTGCGAGGTCCTTCCTCTTTCCATCTCTCTCTCTCTCCCTCTTGTGCTATGCTACGGGTCGGACGGCTGTAGCAGCAGCTGTGGTCGATGCTGGGTGCGGACTGCAGTGGCTGGAGGATGCGCATGGAAGCCGTTGTTACGCGAGGAGGGACACCCGGGTGTGGTTCGCTGACCCCTTCGGGGTTGGCTTGGGCTGCTGCAAAGAGGACATGCGGGGTTGCTTCGGGTCGCTGTGAGACAGCACGCACGGAGGGGTCGCCTCGGTCCGCTGCGAGACGGAGTGCGCGGCAGGGGAGGATGAGTTAGGTTCGTCACCGTCGCCGTGTGACGAATTCCATGAGGAGAATGCGCGGGAGGGTGCTTTGTTCATTCGACCCCTTACTCCCATTCTAATCGGTTGTTGCCAAGAGCACGTACGCGTGGGCCGGGAGAGGTGCAAGTTCTTCTTTCATACCCGGCGCTTGGCCTGCTACGAGTTGGGCGCGTAACGAACCAGGTTGAAGGCGTCAGTGTGACCGTCGCTGCCGTGTAACCTCTCTGAAGTTGGTCTTCAGGAAGAAATGTCTCGAAAACCTCCGACAATCATAACTTTTCATACGTGCGTCGGATCGATGCGTATAAGGTGCTGTTGTGTAGGCGCCGAAAAATCGATCAAAGTGGACGTGAATCATCGAACACCTTGACGTGTAACTTTTTTGAAGCCTGTTATAGAAGATAAGACCCTTGTAAACTTCCGGCAGCCGTAACTTTTCATACACAAGTCGGGTCAATGCGTATAAAGTGCCGTTGCGTAGGCGCCGAAAAATCGATCAAAGTGGACGTGAAACATCGCACACCTTGACGTGTAACTTTTTCGAAGCCTTCATAAACAGATGACTCTAAAGAACACATTGGCCGAGTGTCCGTCGCGCGTCTTGAAGAGGCATCGATACACGGTAACTCATCCGTCTCTGTTCGACACCCAACTGCACCTAGTTACTGTATTCACTAGGGACTGCAGTCGGGCCCTAGCGATGACGCGGCGGTTACCACGAGTCCACCCCCAGATAAGAAGGAGGAATTTTGCTTGTGAAGTTTGCACGGCCAACTCAATAGGTTAGGTGGAGTTGCTATTCAACCAATCCCAATGGAAGATAACTCTTCGTCTTTGGCTGATCCTTGTGTGCGAATGCCACTTGAATTGGATTGACTAATAAGTTTGGATGGCGCCGAGCACCCCCCCTCTCGGTTTTCTGTCGAAACCGAGGGGTGGGCTGCTGATGGTGTGCCGTCGCACCCTCCCCACTTGGTTTTTCTGCGAAACCGAGGGAGGGCTGCTTGTAGATGCCGACACATACCCCCTCTCGGTTTTCTGACAAAACCGAGGGGTGGTTGTAGCTGATGGTATGCCGTCACCCCCTCCTTACTTGGTTTTTGTGCGAAACCGAGGGGGGGGCTGCTTGTTGATGCCGGCACACACCCCCTCTTGGTTTTCTGATGAAACCGAGGGGTGGGGTGCTTGTTGATGCTGGCACGCCCCCCCCCCCCCCCTTCTCGGTTTTCTAACAAAACCGAGGGGTGGGCTGCTTGTTGATGCCGACACACACCCCCTCTCGGTTTTCTAAAGAAACCGAGGGGTGGGCTGCTTGTTGATGCCGACACACCCCCCTCTCGGTTTTCTGACGAAACCGAGGGGTGGGCTGCTTGTTGATGCCGACACACACCCCCTCTCGGTTTTTTGACGAAACCGAGGGGTGGGCTGCTTGTTGATGCCGACACACCCCCCCTCTCGGTTTTCTAACGAAACCGAGAGGTAGGCTGCTAGAAGAGGCCAAAAAGTGTCGGTATTGAAAATAGTGTGTTTTTCGAATTTCAGCCCCATTCGAAACCGACACTTTTTCGGTAAAACGCTGGTGCACGGGGATGTCGGCGAGGGATAATGCTATATTCGAGGGGGTATCTTAGAGATAATCTAGGATGACATCGCATGATGGCCAGCCGGTCTTCACCCAATGTACTACCGCACCTGGTTACTGTATTCGCCAGGTACTACGGTCACGTGAGGGTGTTGACTTGGCCAGGATCAAGGAAGCATCATTTTATCCCGTGTTACCCACCGTCGACTGCACCAGTGTGGAGACACGCACTGATAAAGTCAGACCAACCACCCCTTGACCGGTTTGGAACCGATAGTCGTCGAAAAAAGGTGATGGCCAGTGATAATCTCATGCTTGGACCTGAGTGACAAGACTAAGCTTGGACTTTTGATCGAATGCCAATACGTCGGCGACGACGTCTCGGACTTTATCTTTATGTGTCAAGGGTAGGGCCTTAGGATTATAGAGTGCTGAGGTGTTGGTCGCCTCGGACTTTGTCTTCGAGTGCCAAGGGCTGGGCCTTGGGCTTGTAGAGTGCCGAGGCGTTGGTCGCCTCGGACTTTGTCTTCGAGTGCCAATGGCTGGGCCTTGGGCTTGTAGAGTGCCGAGGCATTGATCGCCTCGGACTTTGTCTTCGAGTGCCAAGGGCTGGGCCTTGGGCTTGTAGAGTGCCGAGGCGTTGGTCGCCTCGGAATTTGTCTTCGAGTGCCAAGGGCTGGGCCTTGGGCTTGTAGAGTGCCGAGGCATTGATCGCCTCGGACTTTGTCTTCGAGTGCCAAGGGCTGGGCCTTAGGCTTGTAGAGTGCCGAGGCATTGATCGCCTCGGACTTTGTCTTCGAGTGCCAAGGGCTGGGCCTTGGGCTTGTAGAGTGCCGAGGCGTTGGTCGCCTTGGAATTTGTCTTCGAGTGCCAAGGGCTGGGCCTTGGGCTTGTAGAGTGCCGAGGCATTGATCGCCTCGGACTTTGTCTTCGAATGCCAAGGGCTGGGCCTTGGGCTTGTAGAGTGCCGAGGCATTGATCGCCTCGGACTTTGTCTTCGAGTGCCAAGGGCTGGGCCTTGGGCTTGTAGAGTGCCGAGGCATTGATCGCCTCGGACTTTGTCTTCGAGTGCCAAGGGCTGGGCCTTGGACTTGGTGCATGTCAAAGCAGCGACGTCTGCCTTGGACTTATTCTCATCGCCTCAGATGAGTATAGTTGATAATTTAGCTTGACCTGGATTGTCAGGAGCGTTTTATCTGACTTTCACCTTGAAAGGGCGTAGCCGAATTGCCTTCGAGCTTCCGACTTGAATGGGCGGAATCGAAGGTCTTTGATTGACCTGGGTTGCCAGGAGCCTTTTTATCGGACTTTTGCCTTGAAAGGGCGTAGCCGAATTGCCTTCGAGCTTACGACTTGAACGGGCGGAATCAAAGATCTTTGGCTGACCTGGGTTGCCAGGAGCCTTTTTATCGGACTTTAGCCTCGAGAGGGCGTAGCCGAATTGCCTTCGAGCTTCCGACTTGAATGGGCGGAATCGAAGGTCGGAATCGAAGGTCTTTGGTTGACCTGGGTTGCCAGGAGCCTTTTTATCGGACTTTAGCCTCGAGAGGGCGTAGCCGAATTGCCTTCGAGCTTCCGACTTGAATGGGCGAAATCGAAGGTCTTTGGTTGACCTGGGTTGCCAGGAGCCTTTTTATCGGACTTTAGCCTCGAGAGGGCGTAGCCGAATTGCCTTCGAGCTTCCGACTTGAACGGGCGGAATCGAATATCTTTGGTTGACTTGGGTTGCCAGGAGCCTTTTTATCGGACTTTAGCCTCGAGAGGGCGTAGCCGAATTGCCTTCGAGCTTCCGACTTGAATGGGCGGAATCGAAGGTCTTTGGTTGACCTGGGTTGCCAGGAGCCTTTTTATCGGACTTTAGCCTCGAGAGGGCGTAGTCGAATGGCCTTCGAGCTTCCGACTTGAACGGGCGGAATCGAAGGTCTTTGGTTGACCTGGGTTGCCAGGAGCCTTTTAATCGGACTTTAGCCTCGAGAGGGCGTAGCCGAATTGCCTTCGAGCTTCCGACTTGAATGGGCGGAATCGAAGGTCTTTGGTTGACCTGGGTTGCCAGGAGCCTTTTTGTCGGACTTTAGCCTCGACAGGGCGTAGCCGAATTGCCTTCGAGCTTCCGACTTGAACGGGCGGAATCGAAGGTCTTTGGTTGGTCTTCATCAGTAGCTAGAGAGTTGTGGGCCACAACCCCCGCTCTTCCAGCCGCCTTCTTTAGGGAATCCCTCTCTTGCTCGAGGGCTGCGTTCCTCTTAAGAAGGTTCAACAACTGGAAATCAGCAGCCGAAATTTGGTATGTAGTTAGATCGTTGTCACCTTGGGTGGCGTGCTCTTTGCCAGATCGTTGCCTCGGGAATGGCGGGTCTCGTCGATCGCGGTGCCCTTCTGGATGGCTGCCTTACGGCCCCAGCCGCTCCTGAATATTTCTTTGGTTGGTTGCAACCGAGACTTCTTGTTCGTCTTCGATCAGCATATCGTTTGTTCGTTTAGCACCCGCCTTTGGTGGGTTAGTGCTGGCCTTCACCATCGAGCGTGTTGATATCGGCGTGATGATGGCGTTGATGTTGATTTGGATGAGGACTTGTGGCTCGTCACCGCAAGTTGAATAGGAGTCGGTAGAGGTGTGGGTAAGACCTCTATCGATATCCCACAGACGGCGCCAAAGATTGTGGGGGGAAATTTCCGAGCCGCCTTGATCGAGAATCCCACCCCACAGCCTTGATTGAATTTGATGGTTTGTAGAGTTAGAGAGATGAGAGAATAGATAGAGAGAATAAAGAGCGATGACACAAGGGTTGGTGACGGAGTTCGGCCTTACGACCTACGTCTCCGGGCGAGAGGTGCCACCTGATCTTCACTATAATTTGAATACAAAGGGTGAGCGTTCTCTCGACAGGCCGAGAGAAGCTTCGTACAGTGGGGTTGCACGGAGCAACTAGAAGAGAACAAGGTGGGGAGAATAGAGGGCTCTGGCTCTGGCTCTAGATCCTCTCCTCCTCTGATCGAATGACCAACCCTCTTCCTGGATGCCTTGGGGGTCCTTTTGTAGCATAGGCACGTGCCCGATATGGCAGTGATGACGTGGCGATGATGACGTGGCACTGGTTCTGGGCCTCCTTGCTGGGCCCTTATTGGGCCGTTGTTCGGGCCCAATAAGGGGTAGGGCTTGATCTGCGAGCCTCGTAGAGTGGGCCCATGTGAGCCTAGGCGGGCTTACCCATTTGGGCCGTTGCGCGGGCCCATGCTGCTCTGATCTGGTCCGGTACAATTTTTGCACCCACAGGGATCGAGGATTTGTTGGAGACGACGGGGTAGTGCCGCTCCTCTTCTTCTCCGGGCTTTTGGGCTTGATCGGAGTCGAAGGCTTGTTGGAGACGACGGGGTAGTGCCGCTCCTCTTCTTCTCCGGGCTTTTGGGCTTGATCGGAGTCGAAGCTTGTTGGAGACGACGGGGTAGTGCCGCTCCTCTTCTTCTCCGGGCTTTTGGGCTTGATCGGAGTCGAAGCTTGTTGGAGACGACGGGGTAGTGCCGCTTCTCTTCTTCTCCGGGCTTTTGGGCTTGATCGGAGTCGAAGCTTGTTGGAGACGACGGGGTAGTGCCGCTCCTCTTCTTCTCCGGGCTTTTGTGCTTGATCGGAGTCGAAGCTTGTTGGAGACGACGGGGTAGTGCCGCTCCTCTTCTTCTCCGGGCTTTTGGGCTTGATCGGAGTCGAAGCTTGTTGGAGACGACGGGGTAGAGCCGCTCTTCTTCTTCTCCGGGCTTTTGGGCTTGATCGGAGTCGAAGCTTGTTGGAGACGACGGGGTAGTGCCGCTCCTCTTCTTCTCCGGGCTTTTGGGCTTGATCGGAGTCGAAGCTTGTTGGAGACGACGGGGTAGTGCCGCTCCTCTTCTTCTCCGGGCTTTTGGGCTTGATCGGAGTCGAAGCTTGTTGGAGACGACGGGGTAGTGCCGCTCCTCTTCTTCTCCGGGCTTTTGGGCTTGATCGGAGTCGAAGCTTGTTGGAGACGACGGGGTAGTGCCGCTCCTCTTCTTCTCCGGGCTTTTGGGCTTGATCGGAGTCGAAGCTTGTTGGAGACGACGGGGTAGTGCCGCTCCTCTTCTTCTCCGGCCTTTGCTTCTGGCGTCTTCGGAGTCGAAGGGTTCTTCTTCTCCGAGCTTTCTTCTTCGTGCACGGAGTCGAAGGGATGATCTTCGTGTGCAAGGGCCTTCACATTGATGAGGACTTTCAGTAAGCCGATCCCTCGGGACAGGCTTGACTGTGCCTCGTGAAGCCTTGGGTCGATGAAGAAGCGTCTCCTCTTCTGCAGAGCTCTGGCGTTTCGTCTTCAATTTTCCGACCATTTTTTCCTTCCCCCACCCCCTCTATTTATAGGCAAAGAGGTGGGGAGAGAGATATGGGAACTCTTTAATTTTAAATCCCTTTTGTATCTCTCTCATAATTACCCGGATTTTATTCATCCATTGATGAAGGGAATAACATTTAGTTGTTTTCCTTTTCTGGCGGGTGCAATTATGGCTGGATTTTGCGCACGAAATCGATGGCGATCGGGCGCTTCGTCTTGTGCGTCGGATCGAGGGATCGGCGCAGATCCGCGTGTGTGCAGACGTCATACGCTACCTCCCCCCGCGCATGGCGGTATTCTTTCCTTTTCTTTCTTTTCTTTCCTTTTCTTTTCTTTCCTTTTCTTTTCTTTCCTTTCTTTTCTTTCCTTTTTCTTTTCTTTCCTTTCTTTTCTTTCCTTTTTCTTTTCTTTCTTTTTCTCCCCTTTCCTTGCAGGGCCGGCCGGCCCCCCATGGGGTTCGGGTCCTACTAGGGCCGGCCCCATGTGGCTCGGGTCCTAGTAGGGACCGGCCCCCATGGGGTTCGGACCCTAGTAGGGGTCGGCCCCCCTTGGCGCATGGGGTCCGGGTCCGCATCGGCGCGCGCGAGTCGGGTTTGAATCCATGTCGGTGCGCGCGAGTTGGGTCCGTGTGTCGGGTTTGCATCCGCGTTGGCGCACGTGAGTCGGGTTCGGGTCTGACGAAATTCGTGTGTCTACAAATGCCCCCTCAAGGACGAGTGCGTCGGTGAGAGCGTGTCGGGTTTGGACACGTAGGAATCGTAGAGCGTTTGTCCTTGATTCCTTTTGTGGGCGGGGTTGGAGGTCTATTTAAGGACCCCTACCCCCTTCTTCCGTCATTGCGTTTCTCTGCGAAGGTTCCGCCGGCTTCTGAAGATCTGAAGAGAGCTGCCTGGGGTTGCACGAGACTTGCTCCGTCTTCCCGGTGTCGCCTTTTTCGTCGGCCTTGTGCTTTTGCGCGACGGTTCTGCCGGCTTCTGAAGACCGTAGTCGGAAGAGAGCTGCCTGGGGTTGCACGCGACTCGCTCCGTCTTCCCGGTGTCGCTTCTTTCGTCGGCGGCGATGGTGCGCGATTTCGCGGTCGTTGCGAAGGCGGGTTCGAAGCGACGATGCGACGAGGCTCGAGGCGGGGAGGATGGAGGAGCGCGGCTGAGGTGCGGGTCGCCTTCGCCGCCTCTCTCTTCCTCCTTCTTCTTCTTCTTCTTCTTTTCTTTTTCTTTTTCTTTTTCTTTTCTTTTCTTTTCCTTTTCCTTTTTCTTTTTTTTTTTTCTCTTCTTTCCTTTTCTTTTTTTTTTTTTTTTTTTCTTTCTTCTTCTTCTTCGGTTCGGTTCCGGGCTGCACGGGCAGCAGCGGCAGCAGCACCGGCGCGGGGCGCGGCGGGACCGGCGGCGCGCGGGGTCGCAGCGTGCGGTGGCGCGCGCGAGGCGGCGACGGCGCGCGGCGCGCGCGGCGGCCGGCGTGCAGGGTGGCGGGCGCGAGCGGATCGGGCGCGGGGGCCGGCGTGCAGGGTGGCGGGCGCGAGCGGATCGGGCGCGGGGCCGAGTGGGTCGGGCTCGGGGGCCGGATCCGGCGGGCGTGGCGGTTTGGTCGGGCTGCAGGTGAAGAAGAAGGAGAAGGAGGGGGGTGCGGGTCCCCCCCTTTCCTTCTTTGTTGTTGCTCTCCAATTGGAAGGGGGCGAGGGGCCCGTGGGCCCCCCCACTTGTTGATTTCTCGTTTTTTTTTTTTTTTTTTTTTTTTTTTTTTTTTTTTTTTTGAACTTCGAAGGCGCTGATGATACCAGTGTCGGCTCGTGGCGCACGGGTCACGTCACGGGTGTGGGCTGGCTGGAGAGTAATCTTGAATCGGGCAATCCTCTCGACAGGGGTGCAGGCCCCTTTTTTTTTTTTTTTTTGGACGCGGAGTACAGCAGTAGCGACGGTGGCTAGCTACGGCGCGCGCGAAGGCCGGGGTGCCGCGGCGGTGGTGGCTCGCGGAGGCAGCAGCAGCAGCAGCGGCAGGCGATGGCCGAGCGGCGCGCGGGCTGCGGTGCGGGTGCCAGTGGCTCGCGGACCCTTCTTTCTTTTTTCTTTCCTTTTCTTTTCTTTTCTTTTCTTTTCTTCTTTTTTTTTTTCTTTTCTTTTTCTTTCTTTCCTTTTCTTTTCTTTCTTTTCTTTCTTTCTTTCCTTTTCTTTTCTTTCCTTTCTTTTCTTTCTTTCTTCTCCTTCTTCTGGTTCTGGTATGCGGAGGCAGCTGCAGCAGCGGCCGGCTGTGGTGCGCGCGGAGTTGACCGGGGCGCAGGCGACTGCGGCAGCGGTGCGGGCAGCGGCGGCGGTGCGCGGGGGCGCAGGCGGCAGCGGGCGCAATGGTGGCCGGGGGCGTGCGCGCTAGGGTGGTGCGCAGGCGGCGACGAGTCAGGCTCGGGGCCAGCAGCGGGCAGCGCGCGGTGGTGTTCGGAGCCAGCGGCGGCCGGGGCTGTGCGGGTCCGCCGTCGGACGGGCGCAGCGGGGCGGCGGCGGCTGGGCGCGGGGCCAACGGCGGGCGGCGCACCGGCGCGGGCGCGGGCGAGCGACGTGCGGTCGCCGGGCGCGAGTTTAAGCGGCGGGCGGCGCGCAACGGTGGCCTTTGGCGCAGGTTTCAGCGGCGGGCGGCGCGCAGCGGTGGCCTCGGGCGCGGGCGCCGACCCCGGTCGTATAGGAGATGAAGGAGGGAGCGGCTGGGGTCCCCCCTTCTCTTTGTTGTTGGCTTACCATTGGGGAAAGGGGTGCAGGCCCCGCCCCACTTTACTCTTCTCCTCTTTTTTTTTTTTTTTTTTTTTTGTGTGTGTGTGTCGAGCACTGATTGGGGAGAGGGGACGCGGTGGCAACAATGGCGTCTCCGGCTTGATCGCTCTCCGAGTCAAACAGCCTCCGACTGAATCGGAGAAGGAGGGGGGCTGTGGGTCCCCTTCTCCCATTTTGGCTTGTGACGAGCGGCTCCCTCCCATGCGTGGGTTTGGATCAGACAGGAGGGTGGCTGTATCCTTTTTTTTTTTTTTTTTTTTTTTTTTTTTTCGGAATTGACTTTACCTCTCGATCGGTCTTGCACTTTTCATATCCTTGCAAGATTCGCCCCCCTGAGTACCTTCCGAAGGCTGGTTAGATTATTGATGAGGTCAACCGCGGGTTTAGAGTTACTAGCGAGGTTGCACCTTTCTGGTAGCAATGTCAGCTTGAAGGACACCGAGATGGGCGTTCTGAAGAGGATGACGAGGCCACGAGCATCAACAAGGAGTAGACTGCTTTGGTTGTCTTTTGCTTGTCGATCTTGACCTTGATGATAGCTCCAGTGGTTCTTTTGGCTTTGTGGAGGTCACGAAGGCTGCGGTTGTTGTTTATGCGTCCGCCATTCTTCGGGTTGCTGCTTTTGACTTCAGTGGCAGTTTCCCATCCTTCAGGTGGGCTTGAGCTTTTGCATGATCCCGGTGGATTTCAAGGCAACGACTCCTTTTCTGCGGAGCAGATGCGCACCTTCTTTGGAGGGTGGCGAGCTTCATTGCTAACGACGGTCTTCGCTGGAGGATGCTTCCTTGGGCTTAGCTGCTACCGAGGGAGAGAGACGTCGGCTGTCGGGGCATCGCACGCTTGCTACTGCAGACTTGGTTCGGATGTAGAAGAAGGTGGAGGTCGTTCGTGCGTCGCTTCAAGAGTCGGAGTCCCGTTTGGGGAAAGCTCAAGCGACCGAGAAGACTTCTGGAGCAGAGCTTGCAAGGCGGCGTGAAGAGCTGATGAAGAGCCGAGAGCTGGTGGAGCAATCGAGAAGGCTTCCGAGGCGGACTATGCGAAGTAGCGTGCATAGCTGGCGATGCGTCAGAAGTTCACGACTTCTCTATCCTGGGAGTTGCAGCACGTGTAGGCCGCAAGAGGCGAGCTGCTTCGGCGCCTTAAAGACTTCGACTTGCTACTCGTGCGTCGCTTTAGAAGCTGGAGTTCCATTTGGGGAAAGCTCGAGCAACCAAGAAAATGTTTGGAGTAGAGTTTGCGAAGCAGCGTGAAGAGCTGACGAATTGCCGGGAGCCGGTGGAGCGATAAAGAAGGCTTTCGGAGCGGACCATGCGAAGCAGCGTGCATAGCTGGCGACGCGTCGGACGTTGACGGCTTCTCTACCCCTGGAGTTGCAGCGCGTGTAGGCCGCGGGGGGCGAGCTGCTTCAATGCCTCAAGAACTTTGACTTTCCTGTCATCCTTTGGTTTGCTGACTGGACTTGTGGATTTGCACTTGTTCTTTTCTGGGCTGGTCTTCTGGGACGATGCTAGGGATGTTTCTTTTTTTGTCTGGACTGAACCTTTGTAGGCTGCCTACGTACCCTATTGAGAGGGATCAAGTCGCACGTAGTTCGTTTATTCTCCTTTTTTTTTTTTTTTTTTTTTTTTTTTTTTTTTTTGGGCAAGGGGGGTAACCTTGCGCTAAGCAAAGTACCTTTTGAGGGACTTGCAGCTGGTAGGCAAAGTTGCCGCTGGTTCGCGGTTGTTGCCTGCCCTCTTCGCTTCAATGTAGTTAGAAGTGAAGATCTTCTTGACTGGAGTTTTGATGACTGCTGGAGTTTGACTGGAGTGAATGCCTCGGCGATTTGGAAGGATTCGTTCGCCGCTTTTGAAGAGGCAAGCTTGAGTCTTTGTCAGGCGATGTGGTATTGCAGCTGAGGGTAGTGAACCCATGTGCGCCATGCTTTCTTTGCTGCGGCTGGATTTGAACATCGACTCGGTGGAGTTTTGCCCCCGAGTGTTTTCTGACTTGATTGCAAGTTGCTCAGAGCTGGTGCACTCGGAAGACTCGGCTGAGCTCGAGACGTGTAACAGACCACGTAACGGTAGTGTCATCTCTTGCAAAGTACTGAAGTTGGCCCCGAAGAATGATAACGCTGGTTCCTTTGCTGGAGGGGAAGGCGATCGTCCTGGTTTGCGAAGCCACTTAAGTGCGAGCCGCCGGACTGAAGCAGCTTGAGCAAGCAACGGAACGCCTCGCATCGAGCTTGATTTGAAGTTGACATGAATTTTCCGTCTTGATGCTGGCGCTTCCTTATTTTTGTGCACTATCTGGCTGGAGGATGTCGCTGGTTTTGCAAGTTGAGAGCTTTTGTCCCTCGCAGCTGCTTTGACTCCCTGAGCTCGTAGAGGTTTTGCTGGATGAGCTTCTGCAACGGAATCTTTCACTTGGTAAAACTCGGCATCAGCAAGGTGTGCGTTAGCCTTGTTGAACAGCTTGTCGTTGGCAGCGATGCTTCTTCCCATGCTTTCGATGTTGGTATCACTTTCTTCATCGACTTCTCAGAGCACTTGGTGGACTTCCATCACGTAGCAGCAGACCTTGAAGTCTTGATCAGCTTCAAGGAAGCGATTTGGAAAGAACTCCTGGAGTGTTGCCGGCTCTAGGAAGCTTTGCTGGAGGAAATTTTTCAGATTTGCTGGTGGTACTTTGGACGTCTTTTTTCCTGGAGCATCATTCTTTTCCTTGAAGGACTTTCTTCTGGGGAATTTTCTTCTTGCCCGGTCTTTAGCCAGACGTGCTATCCTGTAGCTTGATCGTCGTGACCTTCTCCTTCGAGGCGCCATAGCCCGTGTAAGATCTTCTTTGCCAAGATGAAGAACTGGTGCTGCGACAGAAGGCTCTTCTTTGATCGGAAGGACTTGCTCTTCTAGAGACTGTACCGATTCATCTTCCGATCTCCAACCGGTTGGCTTGATTTCTTTGTTTGGAATCAAAGGAGGCATGGAGTAGAGGACATAGAAGTCGAGCTTACCTGATGGTTGGCCTAGCAGGTTGACTTCGGGGCTTCTTTGTTCGTCTCTCGCTTTGAGCATGTGCCAGGACGTAGCTTCGTTTGGAAGATGGAGTGCTTGCATGAGAGACGGTTGCCCCCAAGACAGTAAGGATTTGGCCCTAGGCACTGAAGAAGTATGCCGTCGTCGTCTTCTTGGACTGCCCCCTTTCTTTGAGTCATCAACGGTGGACTGCCCCCCTTCTGCGAGGACCGACGGGGCATCTTGCAATTCGTCGTCCGAAGTAGAAGTATCACCGTTGTCGGGATCCGTAATGGAGATATGATTGACGACAAGCATGGGTGGGTGGGTGGGTGTTGAGACAAAGTCCTCGATTGGCATCCCCAGACGATCGAATGCCGACTTCTTCTTTGATTGTTTGACTGGCCCGAGCCTCTCGAATACGGATTTGCGTTTTTGGTTCGACCAGTCTTTACCACCTCTGGTTTGCTGCCGGAGCAAGGCTTGGCATCGAACCCGTTGTCGTCTTCTCTTGCTGTCTGGATGGCTGAGGTAGGTAGAGCGTGCATCGGAGATTGTCGATTCTTCGGTTGCTTCATCTACCATCCTCGCCTCGATGTAGTTCGAGGTGAAGGTCTTCTTCGCTGCGGTTCTGATGACCAACAGATTTTGACTGGAGCCGATGCCTCGGCGGTTCGGGGGAATTTGCTCTCCGTTTTGAAACAGCCGAGCTTGAGTTCTCGTCATCCCATGTGGAGTTGCTGCTGATGGGAGTGTGCCCATGGCGCTTTCCTCGTTGTAGCCAGCTCTAAACAGCAACTTGGCAGCGTTTTGCCCCCAACTCCCTTTCGGCTTGAATCCGAGTTGCTCGAGGTCTGCTGATTTGACGGGTCTGCTTGGGTTCGGAGCTTCCGTCAGGCTAGGTAATGGCACCGTCATTTCTTGCAGAGTGATGACGTTGGCCTGAGATAACGATGGGGCCAGCTTCCTTGTCGGAGTAGAAGGCGATCGCTCGGATTTTCGGAGCCACTGAGGTGCAAGACGCAGGACAGGCGTCGTTTGGATTGGCAACGGGGTATGTTGCATTGCTCTTGACTCGAAGCTGATGCGCATCCTTTGCCCAGGTTTCGGCGTTCCTTGGACCTTGAGTCTTGCCTCGTCAGAGGGTGGCACCGGATTCACGGGAAGAGGAGTCTTGTCCTTCTTTACTTCTTCAATCTTTTGAGCTCGAGGAGCTTTAGCTGGAAGAACTTCCGCGACCAGGCCCTTTGCTTGGTAGAATTTAGCGTCGGCCAGGTGTGCCTCGGCCTCGTTGAATGGCTTGTCGTCTGCAACTATGCACCTCTCCACGCCTTCTTCGTAGTACTTGAGGCACTGGTGCCAAGTGGATACCACGATGCCGTTCTCGTGCAGCCATGGTCTTCCCAACAGGAGGCGATATGACGTCTGGCAATCGATGATGTGGAAGAGGACCGTTGTATCCAGCGGGCCAATGGAAAGCTTCGAACGAATGATTCCGACGGTGGACTGTCCGCCCTGGTTGAAGCCTTGAATGACCAATTGACTTGGTGAGAGCTGGTCGTCGGTGATGCCGAGTTGCCGCATTGTCTGGATGGGCAGGATGTTGACGGCAGAGCCACAGTCCAACAAGATTCGGTTCACTGGCTTCTCCTTGATGTATCCCGAGACGTAAAGAGGCCAGTTGTGCAATCGCGCCCCGAGTTGCAGGTCCTCATCTGAAAAGGTTATCGTCGCATCACACGAGGCCACAGCTTTGCGTCTTTGATCGTCCTTCCTCTTCCTTTTGTAGCTATCTGGATCGGTCAAGGCCGCCGCCATTGCTAGGCGAGCCTTCTTCGGAAGATGCAAAGCTTCTACGAGAGGCATATGCAAGATCGCTTCGTCGTGAGCCGCGGTGCCCCCATCGTTGGAGTCGTCCCCCTCATCGGTGGAGTCGCCTTCTTCAGAAGTTTCGCCTTCGTTCTTTCCTTCCGACACTTCATGGACTTCGACCATGCAACAAGACACCTTGACGTGTTGGTCCACTGGGAGGAAGTGATCCGGGAAGAACTCTTGCAAAGTTGTCGGCTCTGGAAGACCCTGCTGAAGGATATCGTCTTGGCTTGCTGGCGGCACTTTGAACACCTTCCTTCCCGGAGTCTTGCTTTTCTTCTTGTAGGTCTTCCGCTTGGTGAATCCCCTCATCACACGGTCTTGCTTGAGCTTCTTTTCTTGCCATGGCTTTCGCCGCCGCGGTAGCATGACCCATGCTTCTTCGTCGGTGGATTCCCCTCCGCTAGGATGATGGTCGACAGCAGCAACTGGTTCCCTCGGAGGTACTTGTTCTTCTGGAGGCTCTACTGACTCGTCTTCCGATCCCCAGCCGGTGGGCTTGATTTCGTCGATTGGAACGGACGGAGGCCTTGAGTAGAGAACGTAGTAGTCGAACTTCCCCGAAGACTGGCCTAGCAGACCGACTTCCGGATCTCCCTGCTCGTATCTTTTCCGAAGAGCGCTTTGGGACATAGCTTGACTGGAAGGGACTTGCTCTTCTCGAGGCTCCATTGGCTCGTCTCCCGATCCCCAGCCGGTAGGCTTGATTTCGTCGATTGGAACGGACGGAGGCCTTGAGTAGAGGACGTAGTAGTCGAACTTCCCCGAAGGCTGGCCCAGCAGACCGACTTCCGGATCTCCTTGCTCGTATCTCTTTTGGAGCGTTCGTTGGGATGCAGTATTGCCTGGAAAAGGTGCTGGCGTGAGCGATGATTGCCCCCAGGGCAGCGGTGTTTCATCCTCGGAGAACGCAGGAGTACGTTGACGTCGCTTCGAGATTTTCGGCTGGGAAGTCGACTTAGCGATTGACGCTTGACGATTGAGGCGCAATTTGGGCATGCTTCGTCGAGCGGCAACGAGTACCGGCGAGAAGGAGCCGAAGGTGATGGACGTCATGTTGGTCGTAGCAACCTCCCCGGAGTCGATCTCTATCTTCCCTTGCTTGGCGAGTGCCATGATTCTTTCCTTGAAGACGAAACATCTTTCGATGGGATGACTCACCACCCGGTGGTATTTGCAGAAGAGAGGGTCGTCGACGCGATGCATCTGCTCGGGCCTCTTTGAAGGAGGAAGCTCTATCATCTTCTCTTGCAGCAGTTGGTCGAACATGGAGGAGACTTCCGAGTCTGGGAAGGGGTACTCCTTTGCTTCGAGCTCCTCGAGAGTCATCCTTTGTCTTGGCGGCGGAGGCGGTGGTATGGCGACTCCCTTCTTCTGATCCGGCTTGCCAACGATCTTGAGCGGTTTGGAGGTCGAAGCGACGTCGGCAACATTGACTTGTTTCGGTTTCGTTGCCGGTGGCTTGTCCTTCTTCTCTATCTTCAAGAAGTCCTTGCTCTTCGAGTCCCCGCGGTTTGCTAGGCTGAGTTCCATGTCATGAGCCCGAGTTGCGAGTTCTTCGAAAGACCGAGGCTTGATACCTTTGAGGATGTAGAGCAGACCCCAGTGCATGCCTTGGGTGCACATCTCGATGGCCGAGTCTTCAGACAAGCGGTCTCGTGAATTCAGCGCGAGGTTCCTCCACCTGTCGATGTAGTCGATCACTGGCTCGTCTTTCCTTTGCTTGACGGCGGTGAGCTCGATCATGCTGACGGTTCGTCTGGTGCTGTAGAAGCGATTGAGGAACTCCCTCTCCATCTGATCCCAGCTGTCAATGGTTCCTGCAGGAAGATCAACGTACCAGTCGAACGCGTTGTCTTTGAGGGTGCGGACGAATTGCTTCACCATCTCGTCGCCATATGTGCCGGCATTATTGCAGGTCTCGATGAAGTGGGCAACGTGCTGTCTCGGATTTCCCTTTCCGTCGAAGTGCTGAAACTTTGGCGGCTGGAATCCGACTGGGAAGCGTAGCTGCTGGATCCTCGTAGTGTAGGGCTTCGAGTATGCCGCCGTGATCGGAGGAAGGCCACTGCCGTGAGAACGCATCATGTCGGCTATCAACGCTTGGACTTGCTGAGCATTCATCGTTGCCGTTGCTGGAGGTTGAGTGGCCGCCGAGGCTGGCGCCGGGTAGACGACTTCCAATGGGACGGGAGCCGAGGAGAGCGCTGGAGTAACTGCTTGAATCGTCGGAGCGACTTCTGCAGGAGCGGGAGTTGAAGACGGAACTGGAGCGGCTACCGGAGAAGCGACGGGTTGGCTAACTGCTGCAGCGTCCTTTGCGCTTAGCTTCTGGAGCAGAGCGTTGATGTGACGATCCTTCTCCTCCATTAGCCGAGTAATCTGCGCCATGTGCTCGTTCATCTGCATGACTTGGAGCTGAAGAGCGGTCGGAGGGTGGTGACGGAGAACGCCTCGGTGTTGCATGTTCGCATCCTCGCCGTCATCATCTGAGACGTAGTTACGCCGACTTGCTTCTGGCTGATGATTGATGTTTGCCCCCTGCAGAGGAGGTGCAACGTCTGCTGGAGAACCCGAACTGGTTCGGGGTTGGGGCTGGTCCTCCCCAAACTTCTGGACATGGGCTCCAGGATCGAGGCTCGTTTCTTCATGCACCAGGGCCTCGTCGGCGCTTTGGCGAGTATCTTCGGTAGTAGCTTCTGGCACGAAGATGTCCGCAAGAGTCCGTGTACGCCGAGTGTAGACGCGCACCATTGGAGGAGCATCACCCTCCGGATTTACTGGATCACCGTGGCGGAGTAGAGGAGACTCGGCGATTGGTGAGAGGCTTGGAGCAAACGCATCGTTGTTCGTTCCGGCCATTGCAAACTTCAAGCAGCTTCTTCAACCGTACGGATGAAAGGAGAAGAGGTCCCACCGGGCGTGCCAGAAATCTGTGGACGCGAAAAAAAGGTACGGGTCGTCTTTATTGCGAATCACACGAGATTACAATTGTGGCCGGGACCCGGGTTGCTCGGGTGTAGCGAGTCCGGGTTGCGGCGAGTTTTGATCAGGGGATTGTGGGAAAGATCTTCTGGGGGATCCCTTTGATCCGCGTCTCCACGTGGTGTTCGTGCGAGAGCTCTGAAGGGGCTGCCCAGGACAGGGGTTTTACAGGGAGAGGGTTTTGGAGAGGCTAAGGAATGTCCACCGTTGCTTTGTCCCTTCCGTGCTTCGCGCTTTCTCGGCTAGGGGGTTTTCGGCTTCGTTCCTCGGTCTTCGCGTCTTCCTCGTTCCTTGCTTGACCTCGGTGTCCTTGATCGTCGGTTCGCGGCGTCGATCTAGCTTTTGGCGTTGGCTTTGGCTTTGGCTTTTTGGCTTTGGCTTTGCTCTAGCGTGGCTCTGGCTTTTGCTTTGCTTCGGCGCTTGCACTTGGACGTAGCTGGGAGAGACTTGCGATGCTTTCGTTCTTCCGGACTTCGCGTCGTATCGGCTAGAACGTGCGGTGCTTTTGCTCGTGGCCGGCGTAGTCGCTTGGCTTTGGCACTTGCGTTGCTTTGGCGCGGGCTTTACTGGGGCTTTGCTTTGGCTTCTTGCGTTGGCTTTAGCTTTGGCGTCAACTCGATCTTCTTCTTCGAACGACGTGGGCTACTTCTCCGGTGCTTCGACGGTTTACGTATCGACTGGACTTCTCTTCTTCTCCGGGCTTCTTTGGCGTGATCGGAGTCGAAGAATGCTTTCGAAGATAGTGGGGGTAGCACCGATCTCCGTGCGACGGTTGTGGCGTCGGCTTTTGTTGATGAAGACGACGAGGGTAGCGACGGTCTCCGTGCGACGGTTGTAGCGTCGGCTTTTGTTGATGAAGACGACGGGGTAGCGACGCTTCAGACTATCTGCTCCAGGCTTTCTTCTTCGCGGATGGCGCAGGTGTTAGTCGAAGACGACGGGGTGATGACGCTTCGCTTCTCTCCTCCGAGCTTTGGGGCTTGGTCGGGATCGAGGATTTGTTGGAGACGACGGGGTAGTGCCGCTCCTCTTCTTCTCCGGGCTTTTGGGCTTAATCGGAGTCGAAGGCTTGTTGGAGACGACGGGGTAGTGCCGCTCCTCTTCTTCTCCGGGCTTTTGGGCTTGATCGGAGTCGAAGCTTGTTGGAGACGACGGGGTAGTGCCGCTCCTCTTCTTCTCCGGGCTTTTGGGCTTGATCGGAGTCGAAGCTTGTTGGAGACGACGGGGTAGTGCCGCTTCTCTTCTTCTCCGGGCTTTTGGGCTTGATCGGAGTCGAAGCTTGTTGGAGACGACGGGGTAGTGCCGCTCCTCTTCTTCTCCGGGCTTTTGTGCTTGATCGGAGTCGAAGCTTGTTGGAGACGACGGGGTAGTGCCGCTCCTCTTCTTCTCCGGGCTTTTGGGCTTGATCGGAGTCGAAGCTTGTTGGAGACGACGGGGTAGAGCCGCTCCTCTTCTTCTCCGGGCTTTTGGGCTTGATCGGAGTCGAAGCTTGTTGGAGACGACGGGGTAGTGCCGCTCCTCTTCTTCTCCGGGCTTTTGGGCTTGATCGGAGTCGAAGCTTGTTGGAGACGACGGGGTAGTGCCGCTCCTCTTCTTCTCCGGGCTTTTGGGCTTGATCGGAGTCGAAGCTTGTTGGAGACGACGGGGTAGTGCCGCTCCTCTTCTTCTCCGGGCTTTTGGGCTTGATCGGAGTCGAAGCTTGTTGGAGACGACGGGGTAGTGCCGCTCCTCTTCTTCTCCGGCCTTTGCTTCTGGCGTCTTCGGAGTCGAAGGGTTCTTCTTCTCCGAGCTTTCTTCTTCGTGCACGGAGTCGAAGGGATGATCTTCGTGTGCAAGGGCCTTCACATTGATGAGGACTTTCAGTAAGCCGATCCCTCGGGACAGGCTTGACTGTGCCTCGTGAAGCCTTGGGTCGATGAAGAAGCGTCTCCTCTTCTGCAGAGCTCTGGCGTTTCGTCTTCAATTTTCCGACCATTTTTTCCTTCCCCCACCCCCTCTATTTATAGGCAAAGAGGTGGGGAGAGAGATATGGGAACTCTTTAATTTTAAATCCCTTTTGTATCTCTCTCATAATTACCCGGATTTTATTCATCCATTGATGAAGGGAATAACATTTAGTTGTTTTCCTTTTCTGGCGGGTGCAATTATGGCTGGATTTTGCGCACGAAATCGATGGCGATCGGGCGCTTCGTCTTGTGCGTCGGATCGAGGGATCGGCGCAGATCCGCGTGTGTGCAGACGTCATACGCTACCTCCCCCCGCGCATGGCGGTATTCTTTCCTTTTCTTTCTTTTCTTTCCTTTTCTTTTCTTTCCTTTTCTTTTCTTTCCTTTCTTTTCTTTCCTTTTTCTTTTCTTTCCTTTCTTTTCTTTCCTTTTTCTTTTCTTTCTTTTTCTCCCCTTTCCTTGCAGGGCCGGCCGGCCCCCCATGGGGTTCGGGTCCTACTAGGGCCGGCCCCATGTGGCTCGGGTCCTAGTAGGGACCGGCCCCCATGGGGTTCGGACCCTAGTAGGGGTCGGCCCCCCTTGGCGCATGGGGTCCGGGTCCGCATCGGCGCGCGCGAGTCGGGTTTGAATCCATGTCGGTGCGCGCGAGTTGGGTCCGTGTGTCGGGTTTGCATCCGCGTTGGCGCACGTGAGTCGGGTTCGGGTCTGACGAAATTCGTGTGTCTACAGCAATAACTAAGGCAAGTATTCACTTGCTCTGAGGTTATTTTCAAATTATGTTTTCGTACGCATAGTTTGTGATATTTGTAAATGATTCTTCGTATATTGTGTAACATAACCATGAGTCGTATGATGATTAATATTAGACTATTGTGATATGTTGGGTTGGAATTGGGCAATTAGAATTGTATGTCATAGTTCTTAATGCTGTTAAGCAACACTCTTGTTGAGACCCGTGCTTGCTAAATGATTGAAAACAATCAAACACTGTATTACTACTGTATATGACGCATGGTTAGTACTATGGCATATACTATTAGAAACTATTATATCGGGCCTCTGAATATATTATAATTAAGAGTTGAATGAAATATTGGATGAGAGTTGAAAAGCCAGTAGCTGAGTGGTAGTTTATAATATTTTTCTCTCAGATTATTTCTTATTAAGCTATATTATCGCTCACTTTGATCTCGTTATAATAAATCTTACTTTAAAGACACCCTCGCACACACTCACCCCCTTAGAGCGGGGGTCTACTTGCTAGTCAGTGGTTTGGACTGACCCTGTTTGGGGCACTACTCTTCCCACAGTAGACTTTCTTGCTGAGTGGTGCCAGAGCTATTGTACGGATAGCAGCTGTGGAGTACGGTAGCAGTGGAGGAGTGGGTAGCCATACTTTTTTTTTCTGTGATAGCACCTTGTAGACCTCATGTTATCATAATGAGAATATATATGTGGTTTAGTCTAGCTTGTAGTATTATTAGTATAGATTGTGGTTGAAATGATCCAGTTGTATCTTCTTAGTAGGCCTCTCCTCAAGGCCCAAGCCTAGGATAGATTACTTTTAAATATAATAAAATATAAATGGCTTAAATGATTAACCTTGTAGATAGGACCACCAGATTAGCCTTCGTGAGTGGTTGAGTTAGTGAGGCTAATTGGCTCGTCGTCGAAGGCTTGAGCGTAGCGTCGTGCTCCTTTAGCGGGAAATCCTGTCAATGTGAAATGGTACCGACGTGGCACAAATACTAAAAGATAACATGTAAAAATAAGTCTTAAGATTCTTAAAATTAGTATAGGTATTGTGATCGATCATAACCGAACCGTTCACCTTTTTCTCCCATCACACCCCAGAGATTGATATTCAAATTTCTGGGGCATGACTCATGCAAGTCGTCACTTATTCACCCAGGGGGTGGACCTACTTTGCCCCCCCCCCCCCCCCCCCCCAATTTTTGAAAAAAAACAAAGTAAGTTACATGTAGCTCCCTTGAAGTTCAGCTCAAAAATACTTAACCTCCCTTAGTTTATTTTTTTCCAAATCACTACCTAAAGTTTGAAATGTTGGCACAATGTCCCCTTTTAACAACTGCCTGATTTCCTCATTTGGTAATTTTTATCTGATCAAAATTGAGTTAAAGGGAGGTAAAATATAGTTTCTTAACTATAGGGGGGCTAAATGTTTTTGAGTTAAACTTCAGGGGGCAAAGTGTAATTTATCCAAAAACCAATAATAGTCAACTTTTGGTTGCCAACTTCACGTGGAGGTGTCCACTCGAAGCTACTCATTGGCCGGATGTAAATCAGTACAGACATTTGAAACAAGTATCGCTATTTGAACAAACTGAGGAACAAACGACAGGATCACTCCACGAGTATGTCCATATATGTTCAATAGGGGGATGCTACCAGGCCCACCCCACCTCCCACCGCCGCCGAACACTGGTCGGCCAACGCCCATTGCCATCAGCCACCACCCGCGCACGTGGCATCCCCCTAGGGTTCATCCCGTGGCTCTTAATGAATTAGAATCAAGTGAGAATCGAGGCATGTTTATAGGGTTTTGGGGGTATGTATGAAATTTTCTAAAAAAAATAAAAAATTAAATAAGGATCTGGTCTATTATTCCGACCGGCGCAACCCGACCAAGTCGGCTAATTATAGACCCAAATTTTTTAAGGACTCCGAGGACTGAAATCCTCATAACATGCATTTTGCTGTGCGATCGAAGGAAGGGTAGGGACGTTATCACGTCACCGGCCGAAGCCTCCGACTATGAGGCAACAATTGTAGTTACTTTTTAATAATGATGCCCCTTGAGGAAAGATCCTAGGTCCGCCACTACATACGTCGTTGTCCATCCTTCGTCGCCGCCTATCCTCCTCCTTCTCCTTCCTCCTCCTTTTTCCTCCTCCCCTTCCTTATCCCCTTCTTTCTCCTCCTACACTCAGCCGTTTCAACCCCGCCTCTGTACATGTGCACTTGTCCATGCGATGCCGAGTGCATGAGAAAGGGGACTGGGCTGAAACCACCGAGTGTAGGAGGAGGAAGAAGGAGGAGGGCACGCGTCCATGCGATGCCAAGTGCATCTACAGACCATTAGGCCACTGATGAGCACTTGGCCTCCGATGACCAAATGAAATATAGATGCACTCAGCATCACATAGACGAGTGCACTGAAAAAAGGGCTGGTTTGGAACAGCCGAGTGTAGGAAGAGGAAGAAGGAGGGAAGGGGTGCACTGGGGAGGAGGAAGGAGGAGGAAGGAGGCGGCGGTGGATTTCATGGGGTCAGGGTCGGCAGATGCGAACAATAGAAGTGGGCTGCGTTTTGCCAGGCATGGTCGAAGGCGGCGACGACAAGCATGTATTGCCCTCATCCATGGCGCAAGGAGAAGAGGGGGGGGGGGGGTTTGTAACTATGCTGCTCCTAGTAATCTCTGTGGTGTAAATAGCCCCACCACACTGATAAGTTTTTTTAAAACACTTAATTTCTACACTACCCTCGCCGTAAATGCCAGCAAACCAAACCTCCCCCACCCCTTTTCTAACACCACCACCACCCCCTTCTCCAGTGTCCCTGCCCCACAACACGTGTTTTAAGCCACCCTCTGCCACCTCCTCCTCCCCATCCTTCCCCCTTCCTTCTTCCTTCTCCTCATCTTCCTCCTTCCTTCCCCTCCTCTTTCTCCTCCTCTTTTTTCCTTTCTAAATCCTAACCCAACCCCAAAGTGTCGGTGGATACAAACCTACATTGCCATTGCAATACCAATATGTAGCCACTGTAGACACACAAATTGTGTCTAACCCGAACCCGACTCGCTTACGCTAATTCGGAGGCAAACCCGACATACACTCGGGCCCGGACCCGACTCGCATGCACTGACTCGGATGCAAACCCGACACGCACTCGGACCGGGACCCGACTCGCATGCACCGACTCGGAAGCAAACCCGACACGCATTCGGACCCGGACCCGACTCGTATGCACCGACTCGGAAGCAAACCCGACATGCAAACCGGACCCAACCCGCGCCAAACAAGGGGCCGGGTGGGCCCATCCCCAAGTGGGGCCCACCCGGCCCCCCTATAGAAATCCAAACCCCTTAAGGGGGGTGGCCGGCCATGCAAGAAAAGAAAGAAAAGAAAAGAAAAGAAAGAAAAGGAAGAAAGAAAAGGAAGAAAGAAAGGAAAGAAAGGAAAAAAAAAGAAAAGAAAAGAAAAGAAGAAAAAAGAAACAAATACCGCCATACGAGGGGGGAGGTTGCGTATGACATCTACGTAAGTGTGGATCTGCGCCAATCCCTCGATCCGACGGACAAGAAATGAAGCCGGGTTGCCATCGACTTTATGTGCAAGATTCAAAATAAATTCAAAGAATATTGAGCCATAACTACTCCACCAGAAAAGGAAGGCAAATAAAGGTTTATTCCTCTCTTCAATGGAAGAATAAATCTTGGGGTAATTATGGGAAAAATATTAAAGGGATTCAAATAAACTTCCCATATCTCTCCCCTCCCCCCTTCACCTATAAATAGAGGGGGAAGGGGAAGGCTCAAAAGGTCGGATGGCAAGAAGCGAAGAAGCTCTACAAAGGAGGAGACGCACCCTTCATCGACCCAAGGCTTCACGAGGCACGGGCAAGCCTATCCCTTTGGGACCAGCTTAGTCCATTGAAAGTCCTCATCAACGTGAAGACCCTTGCACAAGAAGATCATCCCTTCAACTCCGTGCACGAAGAAGAAAGCTCGGACAAGAAGAACTCTTTGACTCCGAAGACGCCAGAAGCAAAGCCCGGAAAAGAAGATCGGAGCGGCACTAACCCGTCGTCTCCAACAAGCCTTCGACTCCGATCAAGCCCAAATGCCTGGAGAAGAAGACCGAAGCGTCATCACCCCGTCGCCTTCGACAAACGCCCGCTCCATCCACAAAAAAGAAAGCTTGAAGAAGGATACCCAAAGCGGCGCTACACCCGTCATCTTCAATAAAGTCTTCAACTCCGATTACGCCAAATACGCTCGGAGAAGAAGCCGACGCCACAACCATCACCAGGTCGAAGCTGAAGACAAAGCAAAGAAGCTCTGTAGAGGAGGAGATGCGCCCTTCATCGACCCAAGGCTTCACGAGACATGGGCAAGCCTATCCCTTCGGGACCGGCTTAGTCCATTGAAAGCCCTCACCAAAGTGAAGACCCTTGCACAAGAAGATCAAGCCTTTGACTCTGTGCACGAAGAAGAAAGCTCGGAGGAGAAGAACCCTTCGACTCCGAAGATGCCAGAAGCAAAGGCCGGAGAAGAAGATCGGATCAGCATCACCCCATCGTCTCCAACAATCCTTCGACTCCGAAGACGCCAGAAGCAAAGGCCTGAGAAGAAGATCGGAGCGGCACTACCCCGTCGTCTCCAATAAGCCTTCATCTTCGATCAAGCCTGAAAGCCCGGAGAAGTAGACCAAAGCATCATCACTCCGTCGCCTTCGACAAACGCCTACTCCATCCACGAAGAAAAAATATTAGAGAGGAATTTCCGAAGTATCGCTACACCCGTCGTCTTCAAAGCAAAGCCGATGCTACAACCGTCGCACGGAGATCGGTGCCACCCTCGCCGTCTTTAAAGGAACCCTTCGACTCCGATCATGCCAAAGAAGCCTAGAGAATAAGAGAAGCAAAGTCATCGCCACACCCGTCGTCTACAAAGCAAAGCCGATGCTACACTCGTCATCTTCAAAGCAAAGCCTTCAACTCCGATCAAGCCAAACAAGCCCGGAGAAGAAGAGAAGTCAAACCGATGCCATAACCGTTGAGGAAGTCGAAAGAAGGCTTGAAGAAGTAGCCATCGCCGTTCGAGAAGAAGATCAAGCCAACGCAACAAGCCAAAGCAAAAGCCCCGGTAAAGCCCGTGCCAAAGCAACGCTAGTGCCAAAGCCAAGCAACTACGCCGCTCACGAGCAAAGCACCGTACTTTCTAGCCAATACGACGCGAACTCCGGAAGAACTAAAGCACCGCAAGCCTCTACCCGTCTACGTTCAAGCCAAGCGCCAAAGCAATGCAAAATCCAAAGCTATGCCAAAGCAAAGCTAAAACCGACGCCAAAAGCACGATTGACACTGCGAACCGATGATCAAGGACGCCGAGGTCTAACAAGGATCGAGGAAGACACGAAGACTGAGGAATGAAGCCAAAAACCCCTAGCCGAGGAAGCACGAAGCACGAAAGGGACAAAAGCAATGGTGGATATTCCTTAGCCTCTCAAAAAACCCTCACCCTGTAAAGACCTCTGTCCTGGGTAACCCCTTCAGAGCTCTATCATGAATACCATGTGGAAACGCGGATAAAAGGGACCCTCTAGAGGATCTCTCCCACAATCTCCTGATCAATATTCACCGCACCCGGCTCACCACCCTCGAGTCCCCGGGTCCCGGCATCTGTAATCTTCGTGTGTTTGCAATAAAGATGACCCAGATCTTTTTCTGCGCATACAGATTTCTGACACGCCCGGTGGGACCTCCTCTTCTTTCATCCATATATCTGAAGGAGTTGCTTCAAGTTTGTAATGGCCGGGATAAGCAACGATGTGTTTGCTCCAAGCCTTTTGCCCATCGCTGAGTCTCCTCTACTCCGACACGGTAGTCCAGTAAACCCAGAGGGTGATGCTCCCCCGATGGTACGCGTCTACACTCGGCGTACTCAAACTCTGGCGGATGTATTCATGCTAGAAACTGTTGCCGAAGATACTAGCCAAAATGCCGACGAGGCCTTGGTGCATGAAGAAATAAGCCTTGATCCTGGAGTCCATGTCCAGAAGTTTGGGGAGGACCAGCCCCAACCTCGAGCCCGTTCGGGCTCCCCAGCGGACGTTGCACCTCCTCTACAGGGGGCAAACGTTCGTCATCAAGCAGAAGCAAGTCGGCGCAACTACGTCTCCGACGATGACGGCCAGGATGCAAGCAGGCAACATCGAGACGTCCTCCATCACCATCCTTCATCCGCTCTTCAGCTCCAAGTCATGCAAATGGATGAGCACATGGCTCAAATCACCCGGATGATGTAAGAAAAGGATCGTCACATCAACACTTTGCTTCAAAAGCTAAGCGCAAAGGATGCTGCAGCAGTCGATCAACCTCTTGCTTCTCCAGTAGCCGCTCCAGCTCCATCTTCAACTCCCGCTCCTGCAGAGGTTGTTCCGATAATTCTAGCGACTACTCCAGCAGTCTCCTCGGCTCCCGTCCTGGTGGAAGTCATCTCTCCAGTACTAGTCTCGATGGCTACACAACCTTCGGCGACAACAACAACGAATGCTTAGTAAATACAAGTATTGGTGGCCGACATGATGCATTCCCACGGCGGTAGTCTTCCTCCGATCACGATGGCATACTCGAAGCCTTACACCGCGAGGATCCAGCAGGTGCGCTTCTCCATCGGGTTCCAGCCACCAAACTTCCAGCACTTTGACAGAAAGGAAAATCCATAGCAGTTCATCGAAACCTGCAGCAATGCCGACACATACGACGACGAGATGGTGAAGCAGTTCGTTCGCACCCTCAAGGGTAACACATTCGACTGGTATATGGATCTTCCTCTAGGATTTATCGATAGCTAGGATCAGATGGAGAGGGAGTTCCTCAACCGCTACTACAGTACCAGACGCATCATCAGCATGACCGAGCTTACTGCCGTCAAGCAAAGGAATGACGAGCCGATAATCGACTACATTGACTGTTGGAGGAACCTCGTGCTAAATTCACGAGACCGCTTGTCTGACGACTCGGCCATCGAGATGTGCACCCAAGGCATGCACTGGGGCCTGCTCTATATCCTCAAAGGTATCAAGCCTCGGACCTTCAAAGAACTTGCAACTTGGGCTCACGACAAGGAACTCAGCCTAGCAAACCGTGGAGACTCGAAGAATAAGGACTTCCTGAAGGTAGAGAAGAAGGACAAACCACCGGCACCGAAACCGAAGCAAGTCAACATTGCCGACATCGCTTTGACCTCCAAGTCGCTCAAGATCCGTGGCAGGCCGGATCACAGAAAAGGAGCTGTCATACCACCGCCTCCGCCGCAAAGACAAAGGATGACTCTCGAGGAGCTCGAAGCAAAGGAGTACCCCTTCCCGGACTCGGAAGTCTCCTCCATTTTCGACCAGCTGCTGCAGGAGAAGATGATAGAGCTTCCTCCTTCAAAGAGACCCGAGCAAATACATTGTGTGGATGACCCTCACTTCTGTAAATACCACCGAGTGGTTAGCCATCCCATCGAAAGATGCTTCGTCTTCAAAGAAAGAATCATAGCACTCACAAAACAAGGAAAGATCAAGGTCGACTCCGGGGAGGTCGCTACGGCCAACATGACATCCATCACCTTCGGATCCTTTCCGCCGGTACTTATTGTTGCACGACATAAAATGCCCAAATTGTGCATCAATCGTCAAAGGCCTATCGCAAAGTCAGCTTCCCAACTGAAGGTTTCGAGGCGATGACAACGTGCTCTTGCGCTCACTGAGGAGGAAATACCATTGCCCCGGGGGCAACCATCGCTCACGTCAGTACCTCTCCCAAGCAAAGTCACGTCTCAACGTACTCGCCAACAGAGGTATGAGCAAGGAGATCCAGAAGTCGGTTTGCTGGGCCAACCTTCAGGCAAATTCGACTATTATGTCCTCTACTCAAAGCCTCTGTCTATTTCAATCAAAAAAATCAAGCCCACCGACTGGAGATCGAAAGATGAGCCAGTGGAGCTTCCGGAAGAGCGAGTCCCTCCCAGTCAAGCTATATCCCAATGTGCTCTCCAGAAGAGATACAAGCAAGGAGATCCAGAAGTCGGTCTGCAGGGCCAGCCCTCGGGAAAGTTTGACTATTACGTCCTCTACCTGACGCCTCCATCCATTTCGATCGAAGAAATCAAGCCCATCGGCTGGGGATCGGAAGGCGAGCCAGTAGAGCCTCCAGAAGAACAAGTTTCTCCGACTGATAAGGAACCAGTTGCTGCTCCCGACCATCACCTTAGCAAGGGAGAATCCACTAATGAAGAGGCATGGGTCATGCTACCTCGGAGACGAAGGCCACGGCAGACAAGGCAACATAAGCAAGACCGGGCGATAAGGAGACTTCCCGAATGAAAAACTTACAAGAAGAAAAGCAAGGCTCCAAGAAGAAAGGCGTTCAAAGTGCCGCCGGCAAGCCTAGACAATCTCCTCCAGCAAAGCCTTTCGGAACTAGCAACGTTGCAAGAATTTTTTCCCGATCACTTCCTCCCAGTCGATCAGTGCATCAGGGTCTCGTGCTGTATGGTCGAAGTTCATAAAGTGTCGAAAGGAAAAGGCAAAATCAAGACTTCTGAAGAAGGTGACTCCACCGACGAGAGAGACGGCTCCGACAAAGAGGGCACTGCCTCTCACGATGAGGCAATCCTGCAGTCGCCACTCATAGAAACTTTGCACCTTCCGAAGAAGGCTCGCCTGACAATGGCTACAGCCTTGGCAGACCCGAACAACTACAAGAGAAAAAGGAAGGATGGCCAGAAGGGCAAGACTGTGGCCTCGTGCGATGCGACGATAACCTTCTCGGACGAAGCCTTGTAACTCGGAACATGATTGCAGAACTGACCCGTCTACGTTTCAGGATACATCAAAGAGAAGCCGGTGAATCGAATCCTAATAGACTGTGGCTCCGCCGTCAACATCATGCCCATCCAGACGATGCGGCAACTCGGCATCACCAATGACCAACTCTCGCACAGCCAGCTGGTTATTCAAGGGTTTAACCAGGGTGGACAATCCACTATCGGAATCATCCGCCTGAAGCTTTCAATCGACCCACTCGACACAACGGTCCTCTTCCACATCATTGATTGCCAGACGTCGTATCACCTCCTGTTGGAAAGACCATGACTACATATGAACGGCGTTGTAGTGTCCACTTGGCATCAGTGCCTCAAGTACTACGAGGAAGGCACAGAGAAGTGCATCATCGCTGATGATAAGCCGTTCAATGAAGCCGAGGCATACCTTGCTGACGCCAAGTTCTATCAGGCAAAAGACCTTATAGCAGAAGTCCTTCCAGCTAAAACCCCTCGAGCCCAGAAGGCTGAAGAAGTGAAGTAGGATAAGGCTCCTTCCCCTGCAAATCCGATACAACCTTTCGACAAGGCAATACTTTAAGTCAAGGAAGTATCAAAATCAAGACAAAGGATGTGCATCAACTCCAAGCCGAGAACAATGCAACATACTTCGTTGCCCGTCCAAGCAACGCCTGTCCTATGCCTCGCACCTCAATAGCTTCGCAAACCCGAGCGACCACCTTCTACTTCGATAAGAGATCCGGTCCCGACATTATCGAAAGCCAATGTCATCACTCTGTAAGAGATGACATTGCCGCTACCTAGTCTAACGCAAGCTTTGAACTCGATCGGGCCTGACGGATCTACTGACATCAGTTGACTCGAATTCAAGTCAAAAGGGAGTTGGGGGCAAAACGCCACCAAGCTGCTGTTCAAAGCCGGCTACAATAAAGGAAGCGCTAGACACATGGGCACACTTCCCCCAGTGGCAATGCCACATGGGATGACCAGGACTCAAGCTCGTCTGTTTCAAAGTGACGAACAAATTCTCCCGAACCGTCGAGGCATTGGCTCCAATCAAACTCCGATGGTCGTCAAGATTGCAGCGAAGAAGACCTTCACCTCCAACTATATTTGGGCAAAGATGGTAGACAAAGCAGCTGAAGGATCGACAATCTCCGATGCACGCTCCACCTACGCCAGTTGTCCCGATAGTAAGAGAAGACGGCGACCAGCTCGATGACAAGCCTTATTCCTAAAGCAAAACAAAAGCAATCAAAGCCGATCGAATCTAAAGCGTACATCCGTGTTCAAAAGGCTCAGGCCAGTCAAGCAACCAAAGAAGAGGTCGGTGTTTGATCGTTTGGGAATGCCAGTCGAGGGCATCGTTTCAACACTCGCCCACCCATCCATGGTAGCCGTCAATCATATCTCTGTTATCGAAACTAACAACGGTGATACTTCTACTTCGGACGATGAGTTGCAATATACCCCGCCGGTCCTCGAAGAAAGGGGGCAGTCCACCGTTGACGACTTGAAGAAAATCAATTTGGGCACATAAACGGAGCCTCGGCCTACATTCGTAAGTACACTCTTGACTCCTGAAGAAGAAGCCGCATACATCAAACTACTCCAAGAATATAGAGATTCGTATGGTTCTACAAGGAGATGCCGGGTCTCGATCCCAAAATCGCAATGCACCAGCTCAGCGTCAAACACGGTGCTAGCACCATCAAGCAAGGACAAAGACGCTACCGGTCAGAACTGGTGCCCCAAATAGAAGGCGAAGTAAACAAGCTAATCGAAGCCGGCTTCATCCGAGAGGTCAAGTACCCGACATGGATCTCTAGCGTCGTCCCAGTCAAAAAAAAGAATGGTCAAATTCGAGTGTGCGTGGACTTCAGAGTCTTGAACAATGCATGTCCAAAGGACGACTTTTCCTTGCCAATCACGGAGCTAATGGTGGACGCGACGATAGGCCACGAGGTGCTAACTTTTATGGACGGATCCTTAGGCCACAACCAGATCCGGATGGCACCCAAAGACAAAGAGCTCACAGCATTCCGCATACCAAAGGGAATCTACTGCTACAAAGTTATATCGTTCGGCTTGAAGAATGCAGGAGCCACCTACCAACGAGCTATGCAGAGAATCTTCGACGATATTCTTTATCAAAATGTGAAGTGCTACGTTAACGACCTTGTTGTGAAATCTAAGAAGAAGTCGGCACATCTGCAAGATCTCGAGCTAATCTTCAAATAGCTTCGAAGGTACCAACTCCGCATGAATCCACTCAAGTGCGCATTCGGAGTCTCCTCAGGCAAATTCCTTGGCTTCGTCATGCGACATCGAGGCATTGAGATAGATCAATCCAAAATTGATGCTATCATCAATATACCCGCACCAAAGACAGTGCGAGACCCCAGAGGTCTCTAAGGACATCTGACGCATATCCGAAGATTCATCGCCAACCTAGCCGGGAAGTGTCGCCCGTTCAGTCGCCTCATGAAGAAAGGAGCGTAGTTCAAATGGGATGATGCTTGCCAAGAAGCTCTCCAAAGCATCGAAGCCTATCTACTGAAACCACCAGTTCTATCGGTGTCAGGTCAAGGAAGGCCGCTAATCCTCTATATCAGTGCCCAGGAGCAATACTTGGGGGCACTCCTGGCTCAATACAACGAGCTGGGCAAGAAGATGGCGTGCTACTACTTGAGTCGCACTCTTATCGGCGTAGAGCTAAATTACTCCCCGATCGAGAAGGTTTGCTTGGCACTCATCTTCACCACGAAAAAGCTGCGATACTACATGCTGGCTCATACCGTCAGACTCGTCTCGAAGGCCGACCCCCTCAAATACATCATGTCAAAGCCAGTGCTCTCCGGACGTCTGGCAAAGTGGGCACTACTTCTCCTTGAATTTGATATCACCTTCGTGCCACAATAGGTAGTTAAGGGACAAGCTCTCGCGGACTTCCTCGCAGAATATCCCCTCCCGGTGGAATGAGAATTATCAGAAGATCTCCTAGACGAAGAAATCTTCTCCATCGACATCGTCCCCTCCTAGAAGATGTTCTTTGACGGCGCAACAAGACAAGACATAGCTGGAGCAGGGGTTATCTTTGTCACTCTAAACGATAAGATACTCTCCTTCTTATTTCTGCTGTCGGAACCATGCTCCAACAACATGGTGGAGTATCAAGTTCTACTCATCGGCCTCGAACTCGCCAACGATATGAAGCTTCAGGAACTCGAGATTTTCGGTGACTCTCAACTCGTCATCCAGTAAGTCTTGGGGGCATATGAAGTCAACAAAGAAGACCTAGTGCCATTGCACGCGCGAGCTTTGGAACTCCTCGGCAAACTCGGAGTAGCTTCCATTCAGCACGTCTCTAGAAACCTCAACCAGCAGGCTAACGCACTCGCGAAATTGGCGACTACACTTTCGTTTTCAGAAGAACGCCAGCTCGTCATTCCCGTTTGTAGGAGAATAATGCTCACCAAAGAAGAAACTCCTATCGGGATCCCAGCTCAAGCCAACACGGTGCACGTCCTCGAAATTGAAGAGCAAGACTGGAGGCAACCTTTCATGGATTATCTCGTCCATGGTAAACTCCCCGAAGATCCAAAGTGCAAAGTTGATATTCGTCGACGGTCTCTGAAGTTCTACCACTTCAACAACGAGCTATACCGTCGAAGTTACGATGGCACACTCCTGAGGTGCCTCACAAAGGAAGAGGCAGAAGCAGTACTGGAAGAAGTACACGCTGGAATCTGTGGCTCACACCAGTCCGGTCCAAAGCTCCACTTTCACGTCAGGAGGATGGGCTATTACTGGCCCACTATGATTAAAGACAGATTGGAGTTCGCAAAGAAATACCTTGCTTGCCAGCTACATGGTGATTACATCCGTCAACCGCCAGAGCCTTTGTACCCAACAATCGCGTCGTGGTCCTTCGACGGATGGGGACTCGACATCGTCGGTCCCTTGCCCAAGTCGTCCAAGCAACATCTTTATATTCTGGCAGCAACGGACTACTTCTCCAAATGGGCTGAAGCAATACCTCTAAGGGAAGTTACAAGGCACTCCATCATCAACTTCATCCAGAATGACATCATCTTTCGATACGGAATCTCTCGCTGCATCGTAACGGACAATGGGAAGCAATTCAAAAATACTGATGTCAGCCAATTCTGCGCCAAGTATGACATTAAGCAGAAGTGCTCAATAATATACAACACTCCTGCCAACGATTTGGCGGAGGCCTTCAACAAGACTCTCTGCAAGCTGCTGGAGAAAACTATCTCGAAGACAAAGAAGGACTGACACGAACGCATGGGCGAAGCACTATGGGCCTATCGAACGTCTTTTCGCACTCCAACACAAGAAACACCGTACTCCCTCGTCTATGGAGTAGAAGCCGTTCTTCCGCTCGAGCTCCAGATCCCATCACTCGGGATAGCAATCCAGAAAGGCCTCACCAACGACGACAACGCCCAGCTCCGCCAAGCAGAATTAGAGGCCTTGGATGAAAAACGCCTCGAAGCTCAGCAACGTCTGGAGTGTTATCAGACTAGACTGACTCACGCCTTCAACAAGAAGATCCACCCTCGATCCTTCCAAATAGGAGAACTGGTGCTGGCAGTCAAGCGCCCCATCATTCTCTCGCATCAACGAGGGAAGAAGTTCGACGCCAAATGGGATGGACCGCATTCCATCAAAGAAGTCTACTCCGACGGCACTTACCACCTCGCCACGCCAGAAGGGCTCACACTCGACCCTATCAACGGCAAGTACCTCAAAAGGTACTATGCCTAAAGCAAGGCCATACTCCTCTCAGTAGGGTATGTAGGGAACCTGCAAAGGTTCAGTCCAAACAAAAAAAAAAAAGAAAAACACCAACGTCATCTAAGAAGGCAGCCCAAGGAAGAACGAGTACAGATCCACAAGTCCAGTCAACAAATCAAAAGATGATAAGAAAGTCAAAGTCCTTGAGGCGCTGAAGCAGCTCGCCTCCCGCGGCCTACACGCGCTGCAACTCCAGGGGTAGAGAAGCCGTCAACTTCCAACGCGTCGCCAGCTATGCACGCTGCTTCTCAAGATTCACTCCGGAAGCCTTCTTGATCGCTCAACCAACTCCCGGCACTTTGTCAACCCTGCCTATATGTCAAACTCTGCTCCAGACATCTTCTCGGTCGCTTGAGCATCCCCCAAATAGGACTCTGACATCCGAAGCGACACACGAGCGGCCTCCACCTTCTTCTGCATCCGAACCAAGTCTGCAGTAACAAGAATATGAAGCCCCTCCAGCCGACCTCTCTCTCTCTCGGTCGCAGCTAAGCTCACGGGAGCATCCTCCAGCGAAGGCTGTTGCAAGCGATGAAGCTTGCCACCCTCCAAGAAGGTGTGTGTCTACTCTGCAAACAAAAAGTCGTCCGCCTCGAAATCCATTAGGCTCGTCCGCCTCCAAGAAGGTTGACAAGCTAAAGCGCATTGGCTTCATCTGAGAGGCACATTTCCCTGAGTGGATCTCCAACATCATGGCGGTGCCAAAGAAGAGCGGAGTCGTCCGGATATGCATAGACTTCTCTGACCTTAACAAATCATGTCCAGAAGATGGGTATCCCCTCCCCAGGATCGGAGCTCTGGTTGATGTGGCTGTCGGGTTCCGGGACCTCTCCTTCATGGACGGGTACTCTGGATATAACCAGATACCTCTTCACGCCAACAACCAGGAGAAGATCGCTTTCTACTCCGGTACGGGGTACCATAAGCTATTTTGCTACCAGGTGATGCCTTTTGGACTCAAGAACACCGGGGTGACCTACACAAGGTTAGTCACTTGCATGTTCAAAGATCAGATTGGCAGAAATGTCGAGGTATATGTAGACAACGTCTTGGTGAATAGCCAGGAACGAGAAGGGCATGTCACTGAACTCAAAGAAGGGTTTAACATCTTGAGGAAAGTCCAAATAAAGTTGAACCCGGTGAAGTGTGCATTCGGAGTGACCTCTGAAAAGTTCTTGGGATACCAGAACACCCATCGTGGGATCGAGGCCGACCCTAAACAAATCAGAGCGCACATCGAGATTCCCTCGCCGAGGGCACGACAAGAAGTTCAAAGGCTGAGCGGACAAATCATGGCGCTGAATTACTTCATCTCAAAATCTTCCGACAGTTGTTGGCCTTTGTTCGAATTGCTTCGAAAGGGAGCCGACATTCGTTGGGATGAGAAGTACGAGCTCGCATTTAAGAGGGTCAATGATTATCTTGCCATCCCCCCCCCATTTTGGCTGCACCCAAAGTGGGAGACAAGCTCGACATTTATCTCTCCGTAACCGAGAGTGCGGTGAATGGGGTCCTTGTTTTGGAAGATACGAACTTAGAAAGGCCCGTGTACCTCGTGAGTCACACTATGCTCCTGTCAAGCTCCGGTATCGACCGATCAAGAAGGTCGCTTTAGCCTTGGTCTTAACCGCGAGGAAGTTCCACCTATACTTCTCGATGTATACCGTCAAAGTCATCACGGAGCACCCCTTGAAAAGCGCGCGCTCAAAGCTTTGGTGGACGGAAGGCTTTATCGTTGGTCTGCCGAGCTCACCGCTTACGGGCTGGAGTATATTCCATGAACTGCAGTCAAAGGGCAAGCTCTTGCCAATTTCTTTGCAGACTTCCTGCTGGAAGAGCCAATCCCTCCTCAGGAGGATGAGCCAACTGAGGCACACCCTGAGAAGGCAAGGTTTCTGGGCGAGCCAGGTGAATCCTACCAGACTGAACTAGCCTCTTCGGAAGATTGGGTGCTCTACGTCGATGGCTCGTCCAACACCTCCAGAGTAGGAATCAGGGTCATGCTGGTCACCAAAGAGCAAGGTTCTAAAAAGCGATAGGCGCTAGTCGGGCGCGCCTAGGCATTTTGCTTTTTTTTTAATTATTTAATTATTATTTTGATATTATATAATATATATATGTTTAAAAATTAATATAAGTTTAAGATTATCCCAAACCATTATTTTAAAGAACAAGTATATAACCATAATTCAAGATTTGAGTGATTAATAAGAACAAAGGCAAACTTGGTCCGCCTGGCCAGCCTCAGCCCGCCTGGTCCGCCTGGCCAGTCTCAACCCGCCTGGTCCACCTGCCCAGCCTCAACCCGCCTGGCCAGCCTCAGCCCGCTTGGCTCTCCTGGTCCGCCTGGCCAGCCTCAACCCACCTAGACCGCCTAGGCGGCCGCCTTGCCCCGCCTAGGCGGCCGCCTAGCTTCGCCTGGGAGCTTGGCCGCTTTTCTGGAGCGCCTAGGGCCTATGCGAGGTGGTGGGGGCCCGCCTAGCGCCTAGGCGGCCGCCTGGACTGCTTTTTAGAACGCTACCAAAGAGGTAATCCTTGAGAAGTCCATTCGGCTTGATTTTGCCACCACCAACAATGAAGTAGAATACGAGGCGCTCTTAGCAGGTTTGGAGCTCGCTGAAGAGGTTGGTGTCAGGAAGCTAAAGGTCTTCAGTGATTCCCAATTAATTGTCTACCAAGTCAACGGCGACTACGCTTCCCGAGATACACAAATGGCGAACTACGTGGACCTGGTGAAGGGCAAGGCCACAAAGTTCGAGAGGATTTCGTTCGAGCAAATCCTCCGATCAGACAATACGTGGGCGGATGCCCTGGCCAATACGGCCTCCCTGCTCGAAGGCCTCGAAGTCCGGCAGGAAATTATCAAAGTGCAAGACCACCCCCGGATCCAACTTGGTGAGAGAACAATAAAGTAGATGTCACGCCCCAGAAATCCGGAATCGGTCCCTGGGGTGTGAATTGAGAAAAACCAAGGGATTTTTTTATTTTATTTTATTGTATTTTATCTTCTTTTTTTTTGTGTGTGTGCTTATGGGTTTTGTGTTGGTGCCTCTCGGGCGTCGGATCGAAGTCCAATAGCCTAAGAAGGTGAAGGAGAGGGTCCCTCAGATCGGACGGCTAAGAACAAGAGGGGATACCTGAGGCTATGGGATGCCGGCCCAAGATCTCGAGAATCGGGACGACCTGATAGAATCGGACCGGTAAGTCAGGGGAACCGTTGGTCCTATAGTAAGGTGTTAGTTGGGGCCCCACAACTTGCGTCACTTGGCACCACATGGCAACGGGTTGCTATAGGGGCACAGCTAGGCCACAACATTCTAATAATTAATTATTAAATAAAATAGACGTGTTCACTTGTATGTCAACCACCACACGCACGTAAGCGCGCGCTCATACACCTACACATGTCTGAATAATCGCACTGCCATCATCATGTCGCCTCGCGACCTGGATCCAAGACCCCATGGTCCAGTCCAACTCCCATTAACAATATGCATCAACAAAATTATTATTATTATTATTTTCCAACATGTGTAAAAATGATCCAATTCAATTATTCCAGTGATAATAGAAAAAAAACATTGAGTTGCCCTTAGTATAATTACCCTCAAGGATACCGGATATTACATCCTACCCACCTTATTAAAATTTTCGTCCCGAAAATTCAATTAGTAACCCGAGGATAACGCTTTACCAACATCTACCACCAGATCAAGAAAAGAACAATGGAAAGCTAGGTATAAAGATTCTTTGTGCCAACCAATAACAAGCCAAGTCACGAAGACAAATTTTACCAAAAGGAAAGCTCTAACCCTCTATCACTCATGGTTCTACTCTCTCCACTAACCTAAACCTTATACGAATCGAGTCTTATAATTTTTAGGATGAAAATGAACATTCCAAATTCTCGCATCGCGAATACGAGCTTTGATTTTTATTTTCCATTCTAATCATTTAGGACTAATATAGATTTTCATGAGTTCAGGTCGTCTCCTTTTTCTGGATAAATAGCGTCCCCCTTATCCAGAAATAGGGTAACAACCTGATTCATGAAACAAGATCACGAGATACTCACAACTAAAGGTACTAACAAAAATATATTCCTACTCATAGAAACTCATACACCTATAGATCTAAATTTAAAACGACAACCAAACAACTCAAACTTGTACGTCTAGTCTTAAATCTGACAAGATTCCTTTCTGAAGCAAATGCCTTTATTTCCTACGCAATGTTACTATCTTGAAAACATCCAAGAGAAACACCTATGTGACACGAATCAGATACCCAAGCACACCTATTACCTAACCTAGTGAATACTAAATCTAATATAAGACATCTACGCCGCACCCTATGGAGCGTAAGGAGGAAGGGATAAACAACGAATCAAAATCAATGACACTCAACCAGAAAAAAAACTCACTTAAACACACGTGCTCCTGATAGGATCTACATTTATACTAACTATGCTATTGGGGTGCAACTCTGAAAGTCTATGAAGGACATTTTCTAAAGCACAAATTAGAGAACATTAGACTAGGATAATTCCATTGATTTAAAGGAGTCGAAAACTATGATACTGATACTGAGTGCTAGAATTCTGCACTAAACTAATCATCAAGTTAGCGTGTAGCCTTATTATGTCTTCTGCCGGACAGGCATAATCCACAGCCAAAGTTTCTGAGGAACAACACGTACCTTATCGCGATGGTCTCTTTCGAGGTATTCCTAAATCTGCTAACCAAGGAAATTCAAACCACTACCAGATATTTTTATCTCCTGGTGCACTCCTTGAAACTACTACCCCTAAGGGTCATCAGCATTACTCCTAGGATTTATTTAGACGCAACATATAAGCTCTATTATAACCGACGATACACCAGAGAAAACTAATAAGAAGACCAATCCTATTATTATAGCTAGAACTAAACAATGGACAATCCTAAAAATACCGACTAAGTCTCTAATACTAAAAGTCGATAAAAAATCAAGGAATCCTAAGATACCGGCTAGGTCTCTAGTGCTAAGGGTCAACGATTAGCAAAACCAAATAAACATTTTAGACTTCAAACAAAAACTTCGAGATTGACTCCAACACTATCCTTGGTTAAGACATTCTAGGCGGTTTCCTACCTGAGTCATCGCAACTAGAATCTGAGCTTAAACATTAAGGTCCTGAGATGAATATAATCCTGATCGATCTGTATAATAGTTATACTGACTCCTCAAGTCTCTATCAATCAAATACCTAAGTATGGATAATTTCTTAGCTACCAATCAATTCCTTCAACCTATCTAATTCTTCAAGTACAATAAACCCTAGACTCTCGCATACTAAGCTACCACTGACTACTCAAAAAAAATACTACTAAAACAATCTCTTGACTATATCTAAAATCACCCAATCACTAGTACAGCCTAAACCTCCCGTTAAAATAATCACAAGATAACATCCTAATGAAACCCCTAGGAACATATCCATAAGCTCTGATACCAGCTGTCATGCCCCAGAAATCCGAAACCGATCCCTGGGGTGTGAATTGAGAAAAACCAAGGGATTTTTTTATTTTATTTTATTGTATTTTATCTTTTTTTTTTTGTGTGTGTGTGTGTGTGCTTATGGGTTTTGTGTTGGTGCCTCTTGGGCGTCGGATCGAAGTCCGATGGCCTAAAAAGGTGAAGGAGAGGGTCCCTCTGATTGGATGGCTAAGAACAAGAGGGGATACCAGAATGAGGCTATGGGATGCCAGCCCAAGATCTCGAGAGTCGGGACGACCTGATAGAATCGGACCAGTAAGTCAGGGGAACCGTTGGTCCTATAGTGAGGTGTTAGTTGGGGCCCTACAACTTGCGTCACTTGGCACCACGTGGCAACGGGTTGCTACAGGGGCACAGCTAGGCCGCAACATTCTAATAATTAATTATTAAATAAAATACACGTGTTCACTTGTACGTCAACCGCCACACGCACGTAAGCGCGCGCTCACACACATACACATGTCTGAATAATCGTACTGCCATCATCATGTCGCCTCACGACCTGGATCTAAGACCCCATGATCCAGTCCAACTCCCACTAACAATATGCATCAACAAAATTATTATTATTATTATTTTCCAACATGTGTAAAAATGATCCAATTCAATTATTCCAGTGATAATAGAAAAAAAACATTGAGATTGCCCTTAGTATAATTACCCTCAAGGATACCGGATATTACAGTAGACCATATCCGAGGTACTGCCCGCCAGTTGGACCACGTCGATTATTTGCTACCTCCAGAAAGATGAGCTTCCCGATGATAAAGAAGAAGCTCGGCGAATAAAGAATCGTGCCGGTCGATATCTCATTCGCTGGGACCGCTTCTTCAGAAGGTCCTTCAGCGAGCCCCATCTCAGGTGTTCCCCCAAAAGCAGATAAAGTGCTAGGTCGCCCAAAGATGTGTGCAGTACCAGATGCATGCCACAGTCAACCACTTACCCACAGAAGAGCTGCATCCCTTAGTAAGCCCCTGGCCTTTCCAGCAGTGGGGGCTCGACATAGTGGGACCTTTCCCCGTATCAACACAACAAAGAAAGTTTATCTTGGTAGCCACGGACTACTTCACTAAATGGGTGGAAGCAATTCCGCTGGCCAAGATCGGCGAAAAACAAGTAAAGGACTTCCTGTGGAAGAATATTTTTTGTAGATTCGGTCTACCTCGAGTACTCATTACCGATAATGGTCGCTAGTTCGACAACCACTTGATCAAAAGCTTATGTGCCGAACATGAGTCGACCTAAGATTCTCCTCTCCGAGGTACCCCCAGAGCAACGGGCAGGCCGAGGCAACGAATCGAGTGATCCTGAACAACCTCAAGAAGAAATTGGAAGGAAAGAAAGGGCCGTGGGAAAAAGAGCTCGACAGGGTGCTGTGGGCCTATGAGACTACTCCACGTCGCTCAACGAACGAATCGCCTTTCAGCCTCTTTTACGGGTGTGAGGCCGTATTGCCCATAGAAGCCGAGGTGCCCTTAGAACGAAGGCTCGCCATAGGTGAGGTCGACAATGACGGACTGCTCGTCGACTCTATAGACCAACTCAAGGATCAGAGAGAGCTCACCAACTTGCATCTCGCCGGATATAGACAAGAGATGAAGCACACCTATCATAAGAAAGTTCGCCATCAGGCATTCAAACCTGGCGACCTGGTAATGCGAAAGGTGTTCGCAAATACGCAGGAGCCCAATGTCGAAAAGCTCGCGGCAAACTGGGAAGGCCCCTATATAGTGCACGAAGCAAGAGGATCCGGGGGCCTACCAGTTGATGACCATGAACGGCGACCTCCTGGAGCGACCCTGGAATGCCATCCATCTTCGAAAGTATTATGCATAGCGCATAGGTGCCCTCCTGTAGACAATGTTTTGAGAATAAAAGATGTTTTTGAGTTTAAGATGAATCACTTTAGAGTATGTGCTCAGTGAAGGTCGTCGTGGGTTCTCACGCGGCCAAGCTCGCAGGCAGAACAATCAAGGAATAGCTCACACGAAGACAGCTCGCACGCAGCACCGTCAAGGTACAGTCCACCGTCGTGTGGACTTAAAGCTTGACTGGGGTTCTCAGTGGCTGTCCCGAATGACCTTGAGATGCCGGGGTAGTCTGCTGTCTAGGGGACTATAAACATGACCGGCGTCTTTTGCGTTCACACGCCATGATCGGAAGCACCTCAGAGTGATCTAGGGGGACCTGAATGGGTGACCACCCCTTCAGGTGACCTGAACATCCCTTGGTAACCCCTCAAAGTTCGGACTTGGTAAAATAGCAGGACGATATGAGGCCGCCAAGTTGAGCTAAGGACATGTCCAGTAGCTAGGGTTTCAGAGGGTAATTAACTGGGCAGGGGGCAGCTAGCACTATATTTTGCAAAATAAAATATTGAATCCCTAGGCTTAGGAAGTTTTTGAATTATTCGATTTGTGTTTTAAAGTGATTTTCTGAGCTCGGGGATCAGGTTGTGTTTTACCGCGCATATCGTATTTTTTCGCTTGCATCTCTTTTAAGATCGGAACTTTTTAAAATAAATTAGTTGCCTCGCTCGGGGTACGACCCTCAAGATCGCTAAACAACCACAAAAGGCGAACTCATCGACAGAAAAGAGAAAAAAGAAAGAAGCGACATAGAGACAAGCAAGCTAAAAAAGATTTTCATTCATATCAAGAGAAGGGTTACAAAGGTAGATTGACGAGCTCAAGGTCTGCTCGTATCCGCCACAATGCTGTTTCCCCGGCACCTATTTCTCGACCTTTCAGTCTTATATCGCTCCAACCACATCGAGAGCGCCCTTCTGGAGGAGCTCGTCTAGCTGCACCTGAAGGCGGCTCTGTTGGGCCCGCAGATCGTGGAGGTGCACGCGCCTCCTTTATCGCGGCGATCTCATCCCTCATAGTGATTGCTTCACTCCGGAGTTGAGCAGCTTCTGCTTGCATCGCCTCCTTTGCCTTTAAGGCCTCTTGCAGCTCAGCAATTGAAAGAGAGCGGGCCTCCTTGGCAGAGGCCCACTCAGAGGTCAGGGTGGCGACATGTTGGCGTAGTTGGTCCACCTTGATGCTCAGCTCGCCTGACCGATCCGCTTGGCGGTGTTGATGGATGTGCTCGTCTATCTGATGCTCCGAGCCGAGGAGGGAGTCGTCATAGAGAGCGACCAGGTTCCCCCAGTAGAGGTAAGCTCCTCAGCTAGAGCCCGGCTCACCCTTTCCACCTGCGAAAGTCAAGGTAATCAGGGAGAAAAGCGAAGAAGAAAGAGAAAGACCAAGACGTTACCTCGGCGAGCCTATTGAAGATCGCAACGTATGGAGACTTGGCGAAGATATTGCGGCCAAGGATCTCACGGAGATAGTGGGGGGCCCGGGCCATCCCGCCTTAGGAGGGCGAGGCCCCCGAGGCCTCTGGTTCGCTAAAGCCCGTTGTGGGAGGCATGGGGGCTGCAGACTCAGTCATCATTGGGTCCTGAGGAGCTTGCGAGGACCCTCCTTCCCCACTGCCCTCACGAGGCCTGCCAATTTCCCCGCCCTCGGACGAGTCCAAGCTCGAAGCCCTAGAGCCTGAGCTCGAGGACTTAGACCCGACGGGCCCCAAGGTGGGAGCTTTGTAGATTAACCCCCCTAAGTTCCCGGGGAGGTCGGCGATCTCCTGGGTGCCCACGTTGGCCAGGGCCGGGGACTTCAGAGGCAAGGTAATCAGGGCACCCGTGGGGGCAGACCCCTCAAGGGGCGAGGACAGCGCGATCGGAGCGGGAGTGACAGCGGAGATTGATTCCCCCAAGTCCCCACGGGGGTCGGTGATCTCTTGAGTCCCCGCGTCAGCTGGGGCCGGGGACCTCGGAGGCGAGGTAATCAGGGCGCCCGCAAGAATAGGCCCCTCAAAGGGCGGGGGTGGCATGATCGGTGTGGGAGCGGGATCGGCAACGTAGACTGGTTGAGCGGACTCCTACGAGCTAAGGTCGGTGTCCAACCCTAAGCTCGCTTCCCACCTGGCGACCTTCTTCTGCTCGGCCAGCGCTCGTTCGAAGGCTTCCCAGGCGAGGCGGACGATGTTGTCTTCCCCTCCTGAGGGGTGGGAGGACTGCCGAACTATCTTCCTTTTTTCTTTCCTCTTCTCCATTTTCGGGGTCATCATTGCAACAAAGAGGGGTTTTGAGAGATCGCTTGGGAAGTTCCGTATCAAAATATTGGCCATGGGGGACCCCACTTCTGCCATAGAGAGCAAAAGCTCGACGCGCGGGTCCTCGGGCTCAACCATGACAATCTGCCGTCGCAGCATGAAAGTCTCTGGGACGGAGCCCGCTGTAGAGGCAGTGGCAGAATCAATTTGAGGAGCAGGGGGAGCACGGGGCTGACCTAGGACTGCGGCACTGGCCGGAGAAGGAGAGGGTGGGGCTTTCACATCCTCGCTGAGCATTTCCAGGGTGTTAGCATCGGTGACTCGGATAGGCAAAGCTCGCTTCTTGCTTGTCCTCTAGCTCTGGCGGGTTGACTACGGAAGTCTCAGTGCCCTGGGTCCCCTGGCCCGCTCCAGCCCGGCGGGAGACGACGACCTTCTTCTTCCGTGCCACCTTTTGCTTGGTGGCAATGGCTCCAGTCTTGGCATCCCTCAACTGGAACGCAAAGTCAAGTGCGATGACCTTCTCGGGAGTTCGCCCTCCGAGGAAGTCCAGGATCGCGGCGTCAAGAGATTTCTCCCTCGACTCCCTGATACACTTCTTCACCTCGGACCAATATAGGATGATCTCTTTGAAAGCGGCAAAAGGCGGCCTGCCTGGATGACACGGGATGCCTGCGAGCCCTCGCCACTCTCTGTCGACCACGAATGGGTACTCCTTCCAGTACCTATCCTTGTTCTCAATGGAAGAGAAGGGCAGCATCTCGTCGGGGTGTCCAGTGAGGTAGAAGATGCCGCAGCCGATCTCATTGAAGGTGGGGTCCGCCTTGAGGAACCACTTCTTTAGGAGGTAGGAGAGTGGGATCTTCACGTTGAGGGCGCCCTCGATCTGGAAAAGTCGTAGAGAACCCCCCACGAGTTGCCATGAGTTGGGCAAGGCACAACCCTGCCAACTCCAACAGCTCGTCCGCCAGGTAGCTCAAAGGAAGTATAAGCCCTAGCAAACCCACTGAGACAATTGTCCCAGTGGATGGCCTTTCCGAGCGAGGCATGGGTGTAATCGGGAGCTCCAGAGGGATATTGGCGGCCGTATGAAGGCTCTCCGGAACTGGCTTGCCGCTGACATCTTTGTACCAGACCACGGCGGGCTCACACGGAGGAGCTTCCCCTTCCTAGCTGCTCGGGGGGATCACGGAGATGGGAACAGCAGCGATGGGCTCCTCTTGGGAGGTTGCCGCAGTAGAAGCATGGGTGGAGGAGGACGCCATTAGAAGAGAGAGCTGGGAGAGCAAGTAGAGAGGCGAGCTAGAAAGGAGAGCTCTTTCACAGAAGGTGAACGATTGCTCTCACCCTCCCCTATTTATAGGGTCCTAGGAGGCATGTAAAACCATCGGCACTTAAGGCGAAGCCCAATACACGAGGTGCTGCAGCGGCGGCCGAAGGGACAGCCACCTCTCTCATAATCAGGGAGTGCCGCGTGTCCCTGTGCGTGCCCCCTTGTGGGCGTTGATGACAGCGGAGCCAACAACATCCCCCCTGGCCAGTACGAGGCTGGTCTTCGTCCAGTTGGCGCAGGCCACGTGGCATGACGTCATACAGGGTCATTTAAAATCGCCTAATGCTGACTAATAAAGTTGGGCACATCGGGTCTCAATCCCATACCTCTCCCCACGCCTCATTAATGCGAAGATACGAGCGGAGATCCGGATCTTCACAGTTCCCAAGGGCGACGGTCACTTGGCCTGTGGAAGAAATCATTCATTAACTCCTACACGAGCTTCGACCGTTCTAAATGCTCACCTATCTAGGAGGGGGTAATGATGGGTCCGAAAAAATATCACCTGCTTAGCGGCCTCGTAGCAGCAGTAGCGGAAAGAAGCACGACAAGACGGCCCTTAGGGAGGTCGCCCCTATTTCGGGGCGCGCCTAGGGCGACCTTCGGTGATCGAAGCAGGAACCACCCCGTCGGAGGGTTCGAGACTCAAAGTCAACCTCGATTTTGGGGAAGTAGCCTTGTGACCGAAGCTTGTATTGGAGTTTAAAGAATATTTCCAGGGAGCCCGTCCGGACCATCACGCCCGAAACTGACCCTGGCCGCATGCGACCAGCTCGCACGCAAAAAAATTCACCCCGGGGCTGGTGCTCATAGCTTGCTCAGAGCTTATAGTAGCGGTTCATGGCTTACAACTCACCTGGAGCTGACCTTGACCGCATGTGACCAGCTCGCACGCGGAAGAGGTCGCCCCACGGCTGGTGCTCGTAGCCCGCCCAAAGCTTACAATAGCGGCTTGTGACTCACGGCACGTTCGGAGCTGACCCTGGCCGCATGCAATAAACTCGCACGCGAAAGAGGCCGCCCCGTGGCTGGTGCTCGTAGCCCGCCCAGAGCTTACAATAGCGGTTCGTGACTCATGGCACGTCCGGAGCTGACCCTGGCCGCATGCGACCAGCTCGCGCAGAAGAGGTCGCCTTGCAGCTAGTGCTCGTAGCCCACCCAGAGCTTACAGTAGTGGATCATTGCATCCCTGGGATAGAGCAGCAGCATCCTCGAGGCCTCATTCATGAGGTACTGTGAAACAAAGTTCTGGACTCAGCTCGACAGCTGGGATGAATACCCTTGTCACTACCAGTATTCGACAGCCCACCAGGAAGCTCATTCTGTCCGCACGCGATCGGCTCGCTCGCGGAAGAGTTAACTTTTGGCATAATTCGGAGAACATTTCAAAAGGCTCAACACCCACAGCTTGCTCAGGAGCTTGCTTGATCATGCAACAACCAAAGAGCTCATCTTTTTGTCCACAAAGGTTGCCTACAGTAAGGCGGTTCCAAATCGACAGGTGTAGCCACCCCCATGGAGCTACGTGGACAACTACGGGCCATGGAAGTTGGTCAAAGTCGGTCTAGGAATCTCTATTGGCAAAGACAAGACCAATACATGACCCCTTTCTATCGTCTGGCAGGCTAAACGACAAAGGCCATTAAAGACCCATGTGGGCAAACACATCGGGGCGTAGAAAGTGCGGGAAGAAGTCGCCACGTGTCCATCTCTAGCGATCTACAAGAGTCTATAAAGTTACAACCCCCGGCTCCAAAGTACAGGTTAAAAAAACTCAAAAACCCTAACACTTTTTGACTACTAGCTTTAGCTTTCTCTTGTCCGAGCCTTCACTGACTTGAGCGTCGGAGGGTCTGCGCTCCTAAGGGAGCTAGCCGTTCTCACGTTTTCTTTGTCTTGCAAGACGAATGCACGAGCCAGCGAAAATTATCCCCCAACATATGTCATTTCAAGCCCTTGAAATGGACCAATGAGAGAGAGGGTGATCGTTCTCGATTCCACGTAGCACGAGAAATCATCGAGTTCATGATTTTTAGGGGGCAAATTGGTGATACATCCCTGACAGAGGATCAAGATCATCGTTAAGACTCCAAAACTTTCTTTGTTATGCTAAGTCCATGTAACTAACTGTCAAATAGAATTTAATTGTAAATGCCAAACTATCTCTAAGATCCTCTTTTGCCAAAGAGATAAAATCCCGTATAAAGTTTGTGATTTTGGACTGCTACAAAGGTTTCATATTGATATAGTGATTTTAGGCTGTTACAGTATTTTCGAACTGCTATTGTGATTTTGGACTGCTATAGTATTCGGATTGCTACATTGATTTTAGTTAGGTTTAGGGTTAGGGGCATATAATTAGGGTTAGGTTTATGGTTCACTATTTAGGGTATAGAATTAGGGTCAAGGTTAGGGTTCACTATTAGGGGTATAGAAGTAGAGTCAGGGTTAGGATTAAGGTTCAATATTTAGGGTATAGAATTAGGGTTTGGGTTAGGGTTTAGTTTAGGTTTCATTATTTAGGGTATAGAAGTAGGGTTAGGGTTTTACCTCACGACAAATAAGTTTTGGAATTCTGAAACGTTTTTGTTGTGTTATGAAACCGGTTTAACTATATCGTAAATGTAAGGTGTGTGGGTAATTTTCAGGCTTAGTTGGTAGGCACAATCTAACAAACCACAGTGGCACAGAGACTGAGTTTATGTGAAATAATCTCTTCTCGACGTCGAAGGGAAAAGACCACGGGGTGGGATGAGAAATGCACTAGCAAACCAAACATGTAACAAACTCTCACCCAAACCCACATACACCCTTCAAGACCCGGTCTCCTAAATACCGACCTTCCTTTAGCTCTCTTTCTATCTCCGAAAACTCTAGAAGCAATGGGCAACACTTCTCCTTCCAGAATTTGGATTCTTTTTTTCTGAGAGGGTAGGTCCCCTTTTTATAATGTCTCGAAGTGACAGTTGGTGTGCTCCGAGTGGGACGGTTATTGGTGATGTCCTTCGTGCTGGGACAATCACCGAGGCATATGCATCTTGCATTACTGGTCGACCAAAAATATCAGAGCGTGGGCTGTCCACCTATAACCGTCGTCCGGTCTAGTTTTCGGGCATAACTACCTGAAAAATCATGGCTCGTGATCTTTGAGCCCAATCTTCTCGTGAATATCGAAGCTGCTTTGGGGGGAAAAAAATGGGATTCCTCTCGGATTCATCTGCATCTTGGCCGGTCGATCGGCCAGTTTTGAGTGACCAGTCGATCGACACCCATGGGTCGATCGGTCAGTTTGGCTCATTAGACTCATTGGCTCCAACCCTCCCTGAAATGAGGTGATCGGTCGATCAGTTCTTAGCGATCGATGAGTGAGACAACTCAAAAACCGACTGCTGATGTCATCAGAGAAAGCAAGAAGTTATTGGTGTTGACTTTGATGTCACCAGATACGCGATTGTCAAGTCAATCGGTCTAAAAGGGCTGCTACTGTCAATCAGTTTATGTCGACCAGTCAATACCGATCAATTCAAGCCACCCCCAATCAAGGGCCACACGATTTGGCCGACCAATTAATACGGATCGGTCGATATAATTCAGTCGATCGATCAATGTGATACGATTGAACCCACCCCCAATGGAGGGCCATCTAATTTGGCCTACCGGTTAATACCGATCGATGGTTGCCACTAGGGATGGCAACGAGTCAGGTTTGGGACGGGTCGGTCCATCCCAATCCCAACCCGTTAAGAAATATTTTATCCCAAACCCATCCCAAACTCGTGTTGGGTTTGAATGATCAATCCCAAACCCGTCCTACTCATACTAGTAAAAACCAAAACCCGTCCTGTCCTGTCCTACTTATGTTTATGCAGGACAAGTCTTAGATAGTTGATTATATTTTGAACAAAATTTTTTTTTGTTAAGAGAAGCAATGAACATATTAAGATCTAAATTCATTATAACATAAAATAACAGTTTCTATGTTTTTGTTATATATATAGGGGGATGCTTAGATGCAGTCTGTTGTCCGTGTGGTCCGCGTCCGCAGCTGTCCGATGCACCACACCGTGCATCTGATGCACGCGGCGGGTGCATCGGACCACTGCAGACGCGGACCGCATTCCCATATATATATATATATATATATATATATATATATATATATATATATATATATATATATATATATATATAGGGAAGTGCTAGAATGCGGCATGCGGTGCGTGCGGCATCGCACCGCAGCCGTCTGATGCACTGCTGCGTGCATCGCATGCACGCAGCGCGTGCATCAGACGGCTGTGGTGCGATGCCGCACGCACCGCATGCCGCATTCTAGCACTTCCCTATATATATATATATATATATATATATATATATATATATATATATATATATATATATATATATATATATCGGATGACCCAGCAAAATTTGACCCAGCAAATAACCCAGCACCCTTTGAGGCACCTAGAGGTTTTAGAATGGGCTGATTTTTTGTAGACAAGTTGTCTATGAAATGTTGATCATCCTCACAAAAAATCAGCCCATTCTAAAACCTATAGGTGCATCAAATGAGATCTTCAAATTAACGGTTAAAATTGACAGTCAAAAACCGTTGATTTGAAGAGCACATTTGATGCACCTAGAGGTTTTAGAATGGGCTGATTTTTTGTGAGGATGATCAAAATACCATAGACGACATGTCTACAAAAAATCAGCCCATTCTATAACCTCTAAGTGCATCAAAGGGTGCTGGGTTATTAATGGGTCCAAATTTGCTGGGTCATCCGATCCTGACCCATATATATATATATATATATATATATATATATATATATATATATATATATATATATATATATATATATATATATATAGGGGACGGGGAGCCTGGACCTCAGGTGCAGCGTTCACGCTGCACCGGAGCCCCCTGCGCGCGCCACGTGGCCATCAAATCTGGTCGCTCCGTATTTAAAACCGTGGGACGAACCGCAGCCGTCCGATCGATTCGATCGGACGCCAGATCCAGCCGCCCGCCTTCAAAAACGTGGGATCGATGCCCGCCGTCTGATCCGTGCAGTGCACCCCGCCCACCGCCTTCTGATCCGTGCAGCGCACCCCCACCCGGTATATCAGTTGGGCCGGGTGATTCCCGTCCGTTCGATCGAGGGAATCGAACGGACGGAAACGTTTTTCGCTGTTACTGTAGCGGCTACAGTAACAGCGAAAAACGTTTCCGTCCGTTCGATTCCCTCGATCGAACGGACGGGAATCACCCGGCCCAACTGATACACCAGGCGGGGGTGCGCTGCACGGATCAGACGGCGGCGGGCGGGGTGCACTGCACGGATCAGACGGCTGCGATCGATCCCGTGCATTTGAGAGTCGGGCCGCCGGATTTGGCGTCCGATCGAAAGAATCGAACGACTGTGGTTCGTCCCGGGGTTTTAAACTCGACCTGACCGGTTTCTTGGCCACATGGCGCGTGGGGAGCTGCTCCGGTGCAGCGTGAACGCTGCACCTTAGGTCCAGGCTTCCCGTCCCCATATATATATATATATATATATATATATATATATATATATATATATATATATATATATATATATATATATATATATATATATATATATATATATATATATATATATATATATATATATATATATATATATATATATATATATATATATATATATATATAGTAATGATACATTGCGGCCGGTAACGTGCAGCACCCCCTTCCGGGGCATTTTGAATTTTTTTTTTTTGGGATTGATCACCCACCCTTGGATAGCAACACAAAAAATTTCAGCCCGATCCAAGCCCTGTAGGCCGTCCAAATGTGTTGATCAAAATGACAAAAAAAATAAACGATCGATAAAAGTCGATCATATTTGGAAGGCCTACAGGACTTGGATCGGAATGAAATTTTTTGTGTGTGCTATCCAAGGGTGGGTGATCAATCCCCAAAAAATAATTCCCAAAATGCCCCGGAAGGGGGTGACCGCACGTTAAGCCGCTCGTTACCCGGCCGCAATGTATCACTACTCTCTCCCTTTCTCTCTCTCTCTTTAAATATATATATATATATATATATATATATATATATATATATATATATATAGAGAGAGAGAGAGAGAGGAAACGGGAAATGAGCTGCTACCCCATTTTGACGAAATAGGCAGCCACCTATTTGAAGCCCTTATGAGTTTTAGAATGTGCTGAATTTTTGTGAGCATAAGCACCTTATCGTAGATAGAACACCCACAAAAAATCAGCACATTCTAAGACTCCTAGGGGCTTCAAAAGTTAAGAGTTTTATCGAACGTCCGTTGTTACCGTTAATCTGAAATGTAACATTTGATGCCCCTAAAAGTTTTTGAATGTGTTGATTTTTTGTGGATTTGCTATCTAAGGTAAGATGCAGATGCTCACATAAAATCAGCACATTCTAAGACTCCTAAGGGTGTCAAATGGGCGGCTGCCCATTTTGTCGAAATAGGCCGCCAGCCTATACCCCGTATCCTCTCTCTCTCTCTCTCTGTATATATATATATATATATATATATATATATATATATATATATATATATATATATATATATATATATATATATATACCGAGAGAGAGCACTGTTAGGGTGCAGCGTGCGGTCTCGCACCGCAGCCGTCTGATGCACCCGCTGTGTGCATCAGTGGTGCATTGGAAGGCTGCGGTGCGAGACCGCATGCACCTTAGACCGCATTTTAACATTCTTATATATCTATGTAACATGGGATGACGGTTTTGTGCTGACTATGACAAAATGAAATAAAAAACTGACTAGACAAAAAGGAACAAGCTAACTATGCAAAAATAGGCAAATATGATCGTCGATCAAGATTCAATTATTCACTTTTATATTTTTAAAATTTTATAGTTTTAGAAAAAAGAAAGATCATACAGAGAGATGAGAGAGAGAGAGAGAGAGAGCAAATCCCATAAATTATTCTCTTGCATGGCCGTTCAACATACAAAGAGAAAAATAGAAAGAGAGTATCTCATATTAAATAATTATTACCATATTAACTCTCTCTGTGGGTTGTGCATAAATCTCATTAATACCATATTAGCATACTAGCAAAGAAGATCATAAAGAGCAATGAGAGAGAGAGAGAGAGAGAGAGCAAATCCCATTAATTGATCTTGAGAGATAGATAGAGTATCTCATATTATATTAATGATTATTACTATCTTAACTCCCTCTCTTGGTTGTGCATAAATCTCATTAATACCATATTAGCATCCTAGCAAGGAATGTCATAAAAGGGATAAGAGAGAGAGAGAGAGAGAATCCCATAAATCTCTTGGCCATGCAAATCATATTAGCCCCTAACAACCCAATGGTGCGATGGCAGCCGTCCGATTGTGCTTGCTTATAGGCAGTGACCACGTCAATGAATCTATCGATCTAGTCGTGGTTGTCGAGTTCAGAGAAAGTGACCAATGTTAGTATCTTCCCCGGCTTCGATATCTACCATCCATCTGTATCAATGGAATGATGATCCATGCCGCACTTTGAGTTTAAGCGAGGTCCTGGAATCGATCCCTTATTCCTCACCGTGAAGTCACGTTAGTTGGTACCATCTCCGATCGGACAAACTTACGACGACCACGTGCAAATTTATACTCAACTGGACAGAGGTCACCGACAGCCCCACCATACGATCGCACGAGGGGACGCTCATGTGGCAACATCGTAATTGTTCAGCATCACAAGGTCCACAACCCGCGACCACACACGAAGAAAGTACCAGCAAGCAACAATATCTCAATAGACTGTCTACATGAACAAAGGACAACAGTCTACATGCTGACTAGGATAAAATGGAACAAAAAACTGACTAGGATAAAATAGAACAAAAAGCTGACTAGATAAAAAGGAATACTGACTTGACAAAATACTCCGTCTCTCTCTTCTCCCAATCTTCCTCTCTTCGTCTCTCTCTTCCCCCGATCTCTCTATCTAATAAGGAAGAAGAAAGAGAGATTCGGACGGGAGAAGAGACAAGTCTGCATGCATGGCTCGGAGATGGGGATGTGTGGGCTGCTGATTGGGGGGGAAATTTTTAGCACATCCTGTGTACACTCCGCGGGGGGGGGGGGGGGCTACTGCGATTCAAGAGATTGTTGTTGGCCATGTAAAGTGTGTAACGTGTTGTACTATTGTTATTATCAATTCAGACCCGACTCAAATGTGAAGTGTGTAACAAGTTGTACTGATTTCATCATAAATTCAGTACCTTTCTATTCAATTTGAAGCCACACTGGAATGATACAATACCTTTAGTGAGAAAATGAAACAAAGAATATATAGTAAGAAAACACAATGACAAAATGCTAGATTTTCAAAGATGAACTACTAACACTAATGAACAAGAGATAGGACAAAAAACTATAGTGGGAATATTTTTTTAATAAATAAACCATATTTAATTTTCTACAATTAAGACTGTTTCAAAAGGATGTTGGCGGTGCAGCGAGAGAGAGAAAGATCGTGTGGTAAGAGACGGCCACTGCGATGTCGATACTGTCGAAGGCAGTCAGGTGTATTGTTGCCGAAGGCGGCCCGCTGCAGTGCCGATATGTGTGTTGCCGCCGAAGATGGTCCGCTATAGTGCCGACAAGCACGGGCTTGCACTAGTCTATATAACATGGCACGTCAGTTTTGTGTTGACTAGACAAAACGGAACTAAAAGCTGATTAGGACAATGCATGCTGATTATGATACTTCAGGCCGTCCGATGCCATATACCATTTGGATAACATTTCATACCTATCTCATCAAAGCTGTGATTTACATGAGCATCCCATGATCTCATCAGGGGGAGAGCAAATCTATATAACAAGGGACGGCGGTCTACATGGTGACTAGACAAAACGGAACAACTTGCTGACTAGACAAAAATGGACGGATAGATTTGATCATCTCTTGATCTAACCATAGAGTGAGGCTCATCCCTTCACTTCTTCACAAGGGAAGTCCCTCAATTAATACAGAATTAATTGGCTCACAAAGAAGGCAACCCAATCACCCGAAATCCCTCACGAAAATCACTCTCAAATCTCAATTAATATAAGAATCTTTAGAGTAAATTACACTTTGCCCCCTGAAGTTTAGCTTAAAAACACTAAACACCCTTATAGCTATAAAACAACATTTTGCACCCTTCAATCCAGTTTCGATCAGATAAAAATCACCAAACAAGGAAATTATGTCATTGAGAAAATGGTGTATTGTGCTAACATTTCAAACTTTAGGGAGCGATTTCGAACAAAATAAACTACATAGGAGTTAAGTGTTTTTGAGCAAAACTACAGAGGGGCAAAGTGTAATTTATCCTAATCTTTGGAAAATTTTATTCATACCCCAAAAATATGTAACTAGCCCCGTCTCCCTATCGTTTCTCAATAACTTACTCAGCGACCCTTTAATACCTACATTGCCCTTTTGTTTTGTACCCCAAAGCTTAAAGCCCTAATTTAGCATCTTTTGTACCCCCAACCCAACCCAACCCAAGGGGTCTGTTTGAACTTCCTTAGCCCTAGCCTAATCTGTCGGGTTGGCCCGGTTGATCAGGTTGTGCGGGATGGGTTGATTGGCTTCAATATGGTAGAGGAGAAATGATTCGGGTTGGGCTCGGGTTGGGTTCAGGTTAGCCCGCCCAAATTTGGGTTGGGTTCGGGTTGGCCCGCCCAAGTTGTAGCCCTACGTCTGCCTTCAAGTAGGGGTGGCAATGGGTCGGGTCCGGTCGGGTTGAGACATAGGTATAAGGGCAAAACACATAACCCGAACCCGACCCGTTTAATAAACGGGTCAAAAACTTAAACCCAAACCCGACCCGACCCGTTTAACCCGTTTACTAAACGGGTCGGGTCATGTTGGGTCGGGTTGGCTCAACAGAACCCATTTAACCCTACCGGGTTGGGTCAAGACAAGTCGGATTGGGCCGGATTTGATCGGATTGGGTCGGGTTGGCTCGGGTCGGGTCGGGTTGACACAACCCATTTGGTAAACTAGTCAAGTCGGGTCAATCGGGCTATAAGTACAAACCTGAACCCGACCCATTAAATAAACGGGTCAATCGGGTTGACTCTTATATGACCCGAACCCGTTTAGGCCAAATCTAAACCCGCTAACTTTGGGTTGGATTCGGGTCGGGTCAAGGATTGCCACCCCTACCTTCAAGTACCAGCCAACTGCATGAGGTTTATTTAAGAGTGGGGTGTATTCAAGAGTGCATATAATTAGGGTATATTTAAGGGGGTATGTGTTTGATTGGGGTATAATCAAGTTGGAGCGGGAAATTTAATTGGGGTGTATTGATGGTGGGGTGTAAGGGGGAAGGGTATTTTTGGGATTCCTGGGTTAACATACAAACCGGTTTATTCAAAGACCAAGCCAAAAACATGTTCCGGTTCCGGTCCAAACCGGTTTAACCGCCCGGTCCGGTCCGATTTTCGAAAATCTGGTTGCAGCTATAGGCAGTCGTCTAAGGCTAGGGCATGCCGAAGGCGGTCAGGTGTGTTGTCGTCGCATACGACGGTGGGGGTGGTGATGCTCAGGGGGTGTGTTGCCGAAGGCGGCCTGGTGCAGTGCCGACAGGCACGGGCATGCACTAGTACTAAATAGCGAGAGGCGAGATAGAAACCGCCCGCCCAGATCTCTCTCTCTCTTTCTAAATTAATGCCCCGATCTCAAAAATCCCGTCCTATTTAAAACTGTCCTATTTCTCTCTCTCTCTAGACCCCATTCCCTCGAGACCAAATCCTGCATCTCGAATCTCCGGCCGATTTCGTTCGGCCGTAGCGGATCGGGTTGTGGAGATGGGGTGAAACGGTGAAAGATGCCGTCGTACACGGATCGGCCCCAACTCTCTTCCTTTCCCTCTACCACCGCACTGCCCCAACTCTCTCCCTTCCCCTCGACCACCACGCCCTCCTCCTTTGCTAGTGGCCTCCAACCAGATGCCCTTGCTCTTCCAAAATTTGTATCCTGATGGTTTTTTTTTCCCTCTAGATCGATTTTTTGTTTATCAAATTTGATTTGCTAAAGAAATCGTGGATGGTTGGTTTGTTGGGGTGCAAGTGTTGATAAATGTGTCGTGGTGTTTTGATTTTGTTTTGATTATTTTTTGGTATAGTCCTTTCGATGAAATGATCTCTCTAGGATTCCGATTTGAAAGGGGCTAAAATGAGAATTTGAGTCGCTTCGACGTTCTCCGAAATTCTTTTCTTTTCTTCAAATGTGCCATGGTACTTTGATCCACAGGGAATTCTTCTGTTTTTGTATTTCTCTCGGCCTTCCATCTGCTCTGTTTCAGGTTCCGAGCTATGTTTGCTTCTATAACTCTGAACATGCACCTATTTAAAGAATTATTCCTTTTAATTAGTTTGGTATAGATTTTTGTTAATAATGAATTGCCTTGGTATATCTGATCTCTAAATCTTCACATATGATACCTGCAAACATGTGATCACTTAGGTTACTACTTGGAATAACTTGATCTCCTCACTACGATCATTGTCATCCTGAAACCCTCTCACATACGCATCAAAAGATGAAAATGGTAAAAGTGGTAGTGATTTTATTGAATAATTTTGCATGATTTTCGAAAAGAGAAGATGCTTCTATATTTCATTCGTGATGAGATCAAACCATACGGCTCCAAGTAAGACATTGGACAAATTGAACCTCACATTTCTTTTAAATCTTTTTTTTAATAATTGTTTAACGTGATTTCAATCTCAATATCAAATGTTGTTGACTATGTTTTGCTGCCTAAGACGATCGTTGCATTGCTGATACCACCGAAGGCGATCGCAGGTGCTACCGAAGGCGGCCGTCCGAGTAACAACTTTGTTTTGCTGTTGAAGGCGGCTGTCCGAGTGCTGATTTTGTTTTGCTGCTAAAGGCAACCGTTGTATTGCTGATGCCGCCGAAGGTGATCGCAATGGCTACCGAAGGTGGCCGTCTGAGTGCCGGCTTTGTTTTGCTGCTGAAGGCAACCGTTGCATTGCCGATGCCGCCGAAGGCGGTCGTAGTGGCCGCCGAAGGTGATCGCAATTGCTGCCAAAGGTGGCCGTCCGAGTGCCGACTTTGTTTTGCTACTGAAGGCGGCTGTCCGTGTGTCGATTTTGTTTTATTGCTGAAGGCGACTGTTGCATTGTTGATGCCACCGAAGGCGATCACATTGGCTGCCGAAGGCGACCATCCGAGTGCCGGCTTTGCAAAGCTTTGCTGCTGAAGGCGACCGTTGCATTATTGATGCCGCCGAAGGCGGCCGCAGTGGCTGCCAAAGGTGGCCGTCCGAGTGCCAACATGCACGAGCATGCACTAGTATATACATATATGTTGTTTCTCTGTTCTCCTCCTTTCTAGCTAGTGGATTTATTGTTATGTATTTCTCTAGGCAAGGGGGTGTTTGGGATATCAGTGTGGTGATCTGGTTTCATGTTGACCTGCTTGCAAAACATCATGTTCCCTGGTCGTCTTGCATGTTGGTAGGTAAATCAGCTTTCCAATTCAGTTTGCATGCAGGTCGGCATGGCACTTTTGCATCTTCTCTATAAGCAAACTCTTTGTGGGTACCCCACCTTGACTTTTGGGGGGTGTTAAGATGTACTTATATTTCTCTTTTATGTCATTTCCATTACATGTATTTTACCGTTTATTTTTGTGTGATATTCTCACTTATAGATGATCATACTCAGATGTATCCCTTTATATTTGGCCTTGGAGCTCCTGTAAATTTGAGCATTGTTCTTGAAGCCTTCTCTCCATGTGTGCCTTTTGGGCTTTCTCCCATGGTAACATAAATTTTTTTTATTGAGAGTAAGCAACATTTTAAATAAAATTCTAAAGCCTAAAAATGGGGTAAAATGGGCAAAAGTTAAGAAGATATAATGACTAATTTGGAAACATGTAAAGGCATCATTCATGCTTTATACATATAAAGGTTCATGTTTGTCCTTTCTGTCCTCTTGTAATAAATCACTCTAAAACTTGGGGGTTTTGCGAGTAACCCAAACAATTGATGTAAAATGTGTAATTGCAGTTGTAGTTGTTAATTGTGCAAAATGCATTACTAATGCGTCACATACATACACCACTCGATAATAGATGTATCATAAGCTAAACAAATATAGTAAAAGCGATAATCACACGCACTTGCCATCTAATCCGATGTTTTAATGGATTTAGTCTTTACCCTGCCAGTTTATTCCAATAGTCTAGCATGTCCATCGCACATGACCTTGCCTTCTCTAAAGCCTTCGTTTTTCATTCATTCCATACTTGAGAACCCCTGGGATGTGTGTGTCCATCAAGTAGTGATCCCAATTGATGTACTCAGTGTCAAAATCAAATAAATCCTTATCCTTTTCCATTGCCACTCTCAGCTTATGCAAGTTCCGGTCGTCGAAGCTGCTCACCAAACCATAAAATCAAGTTTAATGCAACATAATAAAAAGATATTTCCTTTGACATGATAAGGGAGACCAACAACATGGTTTGTACTCTTTAAGAGCATCATCTACCTTCTTTGAAAGAGAGTAAATGGTTTGTATGCTTTGGCCAATGCCATCAGGTGTACGTATTTTCGGTTCAGATGAACGTATTGAGTCTGTAGGGTGTAAGAACAAAGGAGTATACCCAACAACCATAAAACCTGACGCAAGATATTAAAAAATAATCCTAAAGGTCATTTTATATACATTGTTAATCATTTCAGATATTTTAAGAAAAGATCTATATGTACCACTTATCACCTCCATTCCTGATGCCACCTGTGTTGTTTCGGATCTTTGGCATCGCCGGCTGGTCATCCTTCAGCTGCACGCCTCCGTACTATCTTTCAGTCTGGAGCCCTCGGTGACATCTCTTTTACTCCACCATCTCCATGTGTCAGTTGTAGTTTGGCCAAGCATCATACTCAGCCATTTCCCGTACATGAAACTTTGTCATCTTCTGTGTTTGATTTAGTGCATTCGGATATCTGGGGACCTGCTCCTATTGTATCTCTTTCTGGTTTATTGTATTATGTTAGTTTTATTGATGATTTTTCTCGTTTCACTTGGGTATTTCTATTGCGTCGTCGATCTGATGTTTGTCAAGCATATCGTGAATTTACTATCATGGTGCACACTCAGTTTGGCAAACAAATTAAAATTTTTCGCTCCGATGGTGCTCGAGAGTATCTTTCATCTGAATTTCGTGACATCCTTTTCTATCAGGGTACTCTTCCACAGCAGTCATGTCCTTACACGCCTGCACATAATGGTATAGCCGAGAGAAAGCATCGTCACTTTCTCGAGACTACTCGTTCTCTCTTGTTTTCTACCTCCATTCCTCGTCATTTTTGGGCGGAGGCTGTCCTCACCTCAGTCCACTTAATCAACCGCACTCCCTCTTTTGCTCACTCTGGTCAGTCACCATTTCAAATCATATACTCTATTGTTCCTCACTATCGTGTCTTGTGAACATTTGGTTGCACATGTTTTGTCCTGCTTTCCCCTGGTGAGCGGACGAAACTCACCATCTTCCGACGTCGGTCTCGTCTAGCCCTGAAGATGGATCTTCTGCTCCTACCTCCTCACGGTGTTACCCTGAACGTGATCGACATCCACCAGATCGCTATGGCTTCTTTTATATTACCTCTTACTCTTCACGATTTTAGAATTTTCTTTCAGCTATCCACTCACTTCAAAAGCCCCAGAGTTACCGTGAGGCAGTCCAGGTAGGGCTGTGCAAAAACCGACCCGAACCGTCTAACCGAACCGAAACCGACCAAAATTTAACCGAAATAACCGAACCGAACATCAAACCGAACCGAAAACAAACCGAACCGACAAAACCGATTAAATCGGTTTTGGTTTCGGTTCCCGGATATGAAACACCGAACCGAAACCGAAAAAACCGACCCGACACCTTAAATCATAAACCCAACGGCTCTAATACTTTTGTTTCAGTAAGTGCAAGTATAAAATAATTATGTTACATCTACAATGCTTTACAAGAGTGAATGTTGGTTGATTTTGCTTTGAACTTTCATTTTGACACTATGTAAGGACATAATCATCTACTGATTTGTGACGAACTGACGATCAAGATTCAAGAGCCAAGGGCTCTAGCATACCTCATATCAACCGAAACCGAACCGAAACCGAACCGAAAACCGATCACACCGAACCGACAAAAACCGACCATTTCGGTTTCGGTTTCGGTTTTGATTTTTTGAAAACCGAAAAAAAAATAAAACCGATAAAACCGACACCGAAACCGACCGACAAAACCGACGCTCACCCCTAAGTCCAGGTACCCCATTGGCAGCAGGCTATATCCGAGGAGCTGCAGGCTCTTCAAAAGACTGGTACTTGGGATCTAGTTCCTCTTCCCCCCGGGAAGGAACCTGTCGGCTGTCGCTGGGTTTATCGCATCAAGACTCGCTCAGATGGCTCAGTTGAGCGGTACAAGGCCCGCCTAGTTGCTCTTGGTTTCACTCAGGAGTATGGCATTGACTACGAGGAGACTTTCGCCCATGTTGCGAAGATGACCTCTGTACGGACTCTGTTAGCAGTTGCTTCTGCCCGTCACTGGCCACTCTTACAGATGGATGTGAAGAACGCCTTTCTTCACGGCGATCTTTCTGAGGAGATCTACATGCGTCCCCCTCCTGGTCTTTTGGCTCCTCCCCAGCATTTCTGTCGTCTTCATCGGGCCATTTATGGCCTCAAGCAGGCTCCTCGGGCGTGGTTTGAGCGTTTCAGGTCCTCCGTTCTTGCAGTCGGCTTTACAGAGAGTATGAATGACTATGCTATGTTCACTCACACATCTGCTCATGGTCGTGCGATATTACTTCTATATGTTGATGACATGATCATCACCGGTGATGATACTGCTACTATCAACTCTCTGAAAAGGCACCTCCAACAGCAGTTCGAGATGAAAGATCTTGGTCCACTTCGCTATTTCCTCGGTCTTGAGGTGGCTTCATCCCCTCGAGGGTTATTGGTCTCTCACCAGAAGTTTGCTTCCGATTTACTAAGCCGGGTGGCACTTACTGATTTACGTACAGTGGATACCCCAATGGAGCTTAATGTGAAGCTCCGTCCTGGTGATGGCGAGTTGCTTTCGGATCCCACGCGTTATCGACAGCTCGTTGGTGCTCTTGTCTATCTGACAATCACTCATCCGGATATTGCCCATGCCGTTCGAGTCCTTAGTCAGTTTGTTAACGCTCCTCACTCAACTCACTATACCGCTCTGATGAGGATTCTTTACTATCTTCGAAGCACCATGACTCGCTCTTTGTTGTTTTCGTCCTCCTCTTCCTTGGAGCTTCGTGCCTTTTCTGATGCCGATTGGGCAGGCGATTCCACTGATCGACGATCCACCACTGGCTTCTGTATTTTCCTCGGTGACTCGCTCATCTCTTGGAAAAGTAAAAAGCAGGAGATCGTTTCACTATCTAGTACCAAGGCTGAGTATCGTGCTATGGCACGCACCTCGTGTGAGGTGGTTTGGCTTCGTCGTCTACTCGAGGATATGGGTGTTCAGCTGTCCTCATCGACTCCCCTCCATTGTGACAACCGGAGTGCTATTCAGATTGCTAGCAATCCGGTATTTCACGAGCGCACCAAGCACATTGAGCTGGATTGTCATTATGTTCGTCATCGCTTCAAGGACGGGACGCTCTCACTTCCACATGTGTCCTCTACAGAGCAACTTACCGATTTCTTTACGAAAATGCATACTATTCAGCGTTTTCAGTATCTTCTTCACAAATTCATGGTGTATGATCCACCTTGAGTTTGAGGGGGGTTGTTAGAGTATGTAAATCCTTTATTAGGCCCTTTAGTCTGTTTTGGGTATGCTTACCCTTTGGTGACCATATCCTTTTGTACAGATATATATAGGGCCATTGCCCTAATGAGTAAATCAAGCTTTACTCCCAAATTCCTGTTTTCCATTTTCCTTTTTTTGGGTCTAACAACTCCAAAACTTGGGTGTTTTGCGAGTAACCCAAACAATTGATGTAAAATGCGTAATTGCAGTTGTAGCTGTTAATTGTGCAAAATACATTACTATTGCGTCACATACACACACCACTCGATTTTAGATGTATCATAAGCTAAACAAATATAATAAAAGCGATAATCACACGCACTTGCCATCTAATCCAATGTTTTAATGGTTTATTCTTTAGCCTACCAGTTTATTCCAATAGTCTAGCATGTCCATCGCACATGACCTTGCCTTCTCTAAAGCCTTCGTTTTTCGTTCATTCCATACTTGAGAAGCCCTGGGATGTGTGTGTCCATCAAGTAGTGATCCCAATTGATGTACTTGGTGTCAAAATCAAATAAATCCTTATCCTTTTCCATTGCCACTCTCAGCTTATGCAAGTTCCGGTCATCAAAGCTGTTCACCAAACCATAAAATCAAGTTTAATGTAACATAATAAAAAGATATTTCCTTTGACATGATAAGGGAGACCAACAACATGGTTTGTACTCTTTAAGAGCATCATCTACCTTCTTTGAATGAGAGAATATGGTTTGTATGCTTTGGCCACTGTCATCAGGTGTTTGTATTTTCGGTTCAGATGAACATATTGATTCTGTAAGGTGCAAGAATGAAGGAGTATACCCAACAACCATAAAACCTGACACAAGATATAAAAAAATAATCCTAAAGGTCATTTTATATACATTGTTAATCATTTCAGATATTTTAAGAAAAGATCTTAAAGAAAGTCGACCTGTAGTGGTAGCTTCTGGCGAAGGGTCATATAGATGCAAAAGGTAGTAATCGTTGGGAAGACCAAGAATCTTCCCACCTTGATGGGCCTTCCGTCACTTCCGATGCAGGGATTCATCAAGAAATACCGAACTATGGCGGCATGGATTGTTTTGATCTTCAATGGATTTCTTACCGACGAGCCTACATGATAGATGTACATTGAAGGTTTACAGGAGTGGGCGGCCACAGTCGCGATCATAGCATTCACCACCATATCTACCGGGACCTACACAATTGAGCTCATGCATTCCGTAACCACCATGCACATGCATGTTGTAATCTAAATTAGGAATTCCTATGATATTATTAATTAACCAACCGTATCCAAAATGACCGCAAGATTTGCAGGGAAGCATGTTAGTTGTCCCATACCATAGCTGACGATGGGTAAGTCCATAGTTCTGCTATCATCAATAATGAAGGTTTAATAGACATGATTAGATTACAAACCAAACACTGTGCATTTTGTCTGATCGAGTTTACCTGACTCCTTCGATCCAACCAGGGAATGGGTCCTTGTAAGTGCTTGTTATGACGGTTGGGCGCAAAATAATAATGGGAAGTTCCCCTCTTAGGTCACCAAGAAGCATCTCTCCCATTGCTTTAGTAAAAGAATAAGTGTTTGACCATCCAAACAAATTAGCCCTGGTTACCAAAGAGGACGCTGGTTTACCATAGAAAAAGAAATGCATGCAAGCAAAGTTTGTTGTACTACAATTTATTACTACATGGATTAGCTACTGCTCAACGATGTTTCATCTCCATGAATACAAGGTTTGCCACTTGTTCTTTAGCATCTCTGTGTTTACCTTTAGATCTCCATGGTGCGTCTCGAGGACCCAACATGGAGATCTAGTAGGGCCTATGGTTTCCCACTTTGGTTGGGATATGACACTTGCATAAGAGAAGCAAACCCACTATGACGTGGTAAATTTTTCACTCAATCCGTCTTTGACTCTTTATGTGGAAGAGAGAGAGATATAGCCATCATGGTTGGTTACATGGACAGGCATGACCAAGTCAAAAATGACAGTTAAACATGAATATAGCTATTGATGGGGTAATTCTGCATAGTGTTTAAAAGTAAACATAACTTTCAAATCCCTCATTGGGATAGCTATATTAATACCCATTCTGGAGTGTACATTGATTACCATAATTAATTTTTGGGCTTACTTGCCTCTTGATAGTCAATTTTTCTATTTTAGGAAAGCTTTAGCTTCTTTTAAGCTTAAATAGTCCATATAGCAATGGAATTTCACTAGTGTGCTATGAAGATTTGTATTTTTTATTTTCGTAATTTTGTGGATTTAGAGTTATCTATTCTAATGATATTTATGTAGGGTTTTATTTTAAAACAGGTCCGAGGGAATACACCCAGGCAGAATTTGATTGATTCTGAATAATATTGTTGTGTATACTTCTCTTTTTGTGTGTGTGCTCTTCCTTCCCTCGCACGTGGGTTTCTAGCCTACATCAAATAGTGTGAGATTCATCGTTTTGTTCAGATCTATAACCATCAATAAGTAATAATCTTAGCAGTTACGAAATTTTTTTGGGATCTTACTTGCCATTTTATTATTTTTCAAGGGTTTTTGGTTTGTGGCTTTATGGTCAAAAGGTCAACTTAACAATCATTGTTCTTGGCAACAGTTATTCCCCTACATGTGAAGGAAGATGCAAGCTTTTATTTTCACCTCAATTCGTTTAACGTAGTCATCTATTAGTTGAGTAGAAGTCAAGGCAAGTTCAAGAGTTATGCAGAACTAAAGAAAAATTTTAATTACGAAGATACAAAAAAGAACATTTCTGTGATAAAATTGAGATTGTTGCGATTAGATCGAAATCCCTCAATGCATCTTGTATTTCTATTCTAAAATAGAAAGCTTGTGCATATAAATATTAACAAAAAGCTTTCACTAATATATAATATGATAGTCATCTATAATTCAATACAAATGCACAAGAACACCAGTTGAGTATTTATACGCGCTTATGCACCAAGTTACATACTACATAGTTGAGTATATGATCATGAAACTTTTGTTCATTAGTGCATGTTTAGTAACCTGTTCATTGAAACAGCTTCCAAATAACTAACTTCAAAATACTAGAAAGATACATTCCAACAAGTGAACAGTTTCAAATAAAAAAAGAAGAAAAGAAATCATTTAGGGCAATAAAACAAATATTCGAGCTCAATTCACAGAAAACTAAATACTACATGATTACGAAAACTTTAAAATGGACAAAGAAAGAAAGTGATAAACTTGATCAATATTGTGCTTTATCGTATCCTTTTCCTTTATGATTCTTTTGAAGAGGTCAAGAGATACTCATTATAGGCATTGTAGCAAGAACACATGACCTCTCTTTTAAGCGACCAAGAGAGGGGTGTGGAAGAGACTCCCGGGGAGATGGTGACATGAGAGAATGGGAATATGGTTAAGATTGGCTCTCCAAATCCATGAGGTTCTTAGAGGGATTTTTTTTATTTCTTTTTTTGTTAGCAAGCATCATATCACAGATTGGATGCAATCATCTGAAGGTTGCGATGGGGAATGAAAGTTTTTGTATATGGAAAGGTTGGAATTGGAGGGGGGTCGTGAGTGGAAATGGTGTGGTAGTCGAGGCCAAAGGATCCAAAGAAGGAGAATGCTGGCTGTTTCTTTGTTACCAAACGTTCCTTTGCATCCATCTGGATCTGCAATTGCTGATTGATATTGAAATTGAAGAAGCGGGTAAAGCTTTTATCATGTTGCGTTCTCTACCTTATTCTTTAAGCACTTATAACCATCTTACTTTTTGAACAAGATGTGAATGGAGGATGTCACCACAACGCTCTTTCTGAATAATGAATAGAGAAGTCCTTGTTATTTGGAATCATATGCCACAACTTTGGTTTGGTACGAGGGAAAAATGATAGTCTTAGGAGAATAAGAATAAATATATATCTAAGGTCTAAACTAAAGGGTAATAATGCCGTGATTCGCTACTATTGTTAGTACAGGGATATGAAAGGGGGATGCAGAAAGCTCAAAGAAAGCGATAAAAAAGTGTCTATTGATGCACCAAAAGTGGCAGAAGATGGTTTAGACAATAGTTAGCATTCAATTCTCAGAGTCTCAGACGATACAGATTATTCACTATGATAAATTGGTTTTGAATTCCTGATATTCCTATCACATGTATCCTGAGGTCTTATTTGTAGTTTTGGACCATATCACTCCATTAATGGTGAAACACTCTTTAAGGGGAATAATGTGGCTACTAGATTTGCGTGATAACAATAGTGCAGATCAATATACATAATAGGGTTGTAAGAACATTGACATACATGCAGCGTATCCTAGAGCTCAAGAAGAGTTTCTTTCCTTTGGCGACTATGGATTAATGTTTGCAAGGTTATGGTAGCAGTGACATTGTTAAGGTCCTTAAGGGGTGACTTAGTTCTTGTGAAGAGTAAGAAAAATCAGTTGTATATATGCTCTTCCAGATGATATAGTGACAAATAGAACAACAAGTTTTACTACCACAAAACATGGATTCAGGCTCAGGTAGATTATTGTATTGCGTTTGGGCCCAATAATCAACAGAGGTTTGGCTGAGCTACACAAGTGGAATCTACTTGGCAGGATCATGACATGCAAGGTGGATTCTATAAAGACTGTATGTACTGAAAAGATGTGCCGGTGAAGTTCAGTAGGTGTACTAAGGTGTTTTGAATTATATATATAGTGATGGTTGGGTGTCGCCACCGATTCCATTTTGGGTGGAGCCTTTTGCATTATGAGCTCCATTTATTACTTTTTCAAACGGATCTGAGTTTATGCATTGAACAGCAAAGTGGGCGGGTATTTGTCACCTTTAACTAGTGAAAGGTTTTGGTCGAGAAGCAAACATGCATCAAATTAAAAAGAAAATGGTCTGATAATAGAACAAATTTTCTTAAAGTGAGTTCATGAGGTTTTTGCTTCATATTAATATTTGGGATGATATAGATTTTTAAGTTCGACATCGACTTGAATTATCATTTGTATCTAGATGAAGAACCAATAGTAGCCGAAACAAAAATGTTGCAACTTTATTGTAGAAGACTAAATTTTGAAATATCTTAATCCGAGAACTTAGTTTTTTACTTATTTTACAAAATTTGTACTTGAAAGCATATCCTTAAAAACTTGTATAATGTTGAACACAGTTCTTGAAGCTTTGGTTTAATTAACTTTTTGGCAGACTGTGTGGACCACATTCACATGGAGTTCATTGTTATCATGTGTAATGATAAGCATGGTTCTTCCAACACAAGAAAAGCATTTGGAAAGGCACTTCATAATGCCATTAGATGTGGCAGTACGCATGCTTGGTAGAGTTAATTATGAACCATTCTACATAAGAACCATGTACTAATCTATGACCATCCATGCAAATCATGAAAGGGATTTTGTGCCAAACCTTTCTGTGCCCAATTCTTTCATGAAAATCTTTATAGTGTCTCCTGAAGCTTTATCTCTCTTCAATTCCCTTAACTTTTCTTCTGCTAATTCGACTTCTGTCTCAATGTTCAAACTCGAGAGCCTATCAGGGGCCTTACCCAGCTCAAATGCTTTCTCTAGTATAATTCCTGACTTCTCCTTCACTGCATAAGCTGAAATATGATAAAATGGTGGTAAGAACCATAAGTATGTCATGACTCATGAGATACTAAATATTGAATAGTAAAAATTTAACATAATACTAGAGTGTGTTAAACATTAATGATTGTGAATTAGAATTTTGATTTCATATATTTCAAATGAATCTGTTTTTATTTTCATTTACTAAAGAACACCTAGGTTAATTATGAAGATAAACCGAATCTTATGACACCGAAGTGTGTAGAATCCAAGTTCTTACTCTATTATGCTTGCTAAAGATAGATAAAATGGAAGGGATCTAAATATAGGTAAAAAAAGATTCTTTATTATATCAATACTCACCGGTCGAAATGTGAAGAAGTGCCTCAAGTTTGACACATCTCATCGCGAATGCTAGAATGTGCTTGGTTCCTAAGGTATTGATCCCTAGAGCCACATCATACCTACAATTATTTTAACCAAAGTGCACGAAGAGAGTAAATCTTAAATTTAGAAAATGTGTCGCTTAATTGATCATTGAGACATTAATAATCTTCAATTATTAGATGAAATTTGCTTTAGGGTTACCTTTCATTGAAGTTTGTGGTTGCTGCTACATTGATGATAAGATTGATCTCATTCCACATGATTTTATTTAGGTTGTCATCCCTCACTCCTAAGCTCTTTATGGCAACATCACCTGCCACCGGTGTTACCTTGTTCCAAAAATACGAATCGAAACTTCCCCCATACTTGTCTCTTAGTATCTTGAATAGATCCATTTGTATAACCTGAAAATCAGACAAGTAGCAGGTTCAGGATTTTGCAAAATCACAAAATTGTTTTGCATGGCCTATTGAAAGTATGTTAATTGACAAGTGGTATCTCTCTCTCTCTATCTCTCTCTCTCTCTCTCTTTATATATATATATATATATATATATATATATATATATATATATATATATATATATATATATATATATATATATATATATATATATATATATATATATATATATATATATATATATATATATATATATATATATATATATATATATATATATATATATATAAGAGAGAGAGAAATGTTAAAATGTGGCGTGCGGTGTCGCACTGCAGCCGTCTAATGCACCACTGCGGTGTGTGCGATGCACGCAGCCGTGCACCAGACGGCTGCGGTGCGACGCCGCACGCACCGCACACCGCATCCTAACACGCCTCTCTCTCTCTCTCTCTCTCTCTCTATATATATATATATATATATATATATATATAACGAAATAGAGAGAGAGAGAGACAGAGAGAGGGCTATTAAGTTGGGCTGTGAGCTGCCGGTTTAGAAAGTGAGCTACACTCACTTTGACACCTCTAGAAGTTTTAGAATTTGATGTAATTTGGTGAGGGTGTTGTTTAGGGTAAGATGATCATCCTCACCAATTTTTATAAAATTCCAAAACTTCTAGGGTCATCAAATGGTCAAGCAAAATCTGTCGTCCGTAGTCACCGTTAAAATCTATAGATTTTATTTCGACCATTTGATGACCCTAGAAGTTTTGGAAATTGGTATGAAAATTTGTGAGGATGATCATCTTACCCTAAACAACACCCTCACCAAATTTTATCAAATTCTAAAACTTCTAGGGGGGTCAAAGTGAGTGCAGCTCACTTTCTCCTGTAGCAGCTCACTGTAACATTCCTCTCTCTCTCTGTCTTTATATATATATATATATATATATATATATATATATATATATATATATATATATATATATATATATATATATATATATGAAAGTGCTAATGTGCGGTGGATTAACGTGAGGCCAAGTGAATGGCCGCACGTGTAGTTTTTTTTTTTATTTTTTTTTTTTCGAGGGTGATCACCTACCCCTTGATGAGCCACATGTCAAAAATCAATTGTAAGACCTATAGGTGCTTCAAATGTGCTCGGCATTTTTGACCGTTCAAATGAACGGTCAAAAAAGCCAAGCACATTTGAAGCACCTATAGGTCTAACAATTGATTTTTGACATATGACTTATCAAGGGGTAGGTGATCACTTTCGAAAAAAAAAATTAAAAAAAAAAATGTACACGTGGCCACCATGGAGGTGGCCGCACGTTAGCCGCATGATAATCCGCCACATCATAGCATAACCCATATATGGAAAATGATAATGTGCGGCGGATTAACGTGAGGCTAACGTGCGGCCAAGTGAATGGCCGCACGTGTAGATTATATATATATATATGAGGGGCAGTGATAACTGCATCGAGCGGCACCACAGCCGTTTGTGCATTGCACGTACAGGATTAGTTGTGTTAAATGTATAATTGTGCTCGGAAACTCGACATCAAAAACCACTTGTTTCTTCTGTTTTTTTTTTTTTTGCTAAGTCTGGAAACTTTAGATTTCTGAAATGGGATCTACGAGGTAGATGAATTACTAACTTTATTTTTGGTTTTGCAGCAAACCCCTCTCTTGCACAAAGTGGTTGTGGCTGTGAATTACTAACTTTATTATGGTTCTTACCCCTCTCTTGCGAGGTAGATGAATTACTAACTTTATTATGGTTCTTACCCCTCTCTTGCACAAAGTGGCTGTGGCATATTCGAAGCCTCCATGTCTGGGCTCCATTAGGAGTACACTAAACACTGGGCTCCTTTATGACAGCTCTCAACAAGAGAGACTCAACCAGTGGCCTTGGTCAAGGATTCAAATAAGCGCAACGACATATTTCCTCCCACTCTATAGTGGCGGGCCTCCCTCTTATCTCAGTGGGGAGCCTTCAAGCCTGTGGGGTTATTGAAAATCGGGACATTTCTCTCGCTCTTGTGATGAGTTTTGATCCTTGATCTATCTTGTGCTGTCACACTAACAGGTGATGTACTGAGCACTTGGTGCCTTCAAAAAGGAAAAAAAAAAAACTGATTCTCTCTCTCTGTGTGTGTGTGTGTGTATGTGTGTGTGCGCGTGCGTTGGCTTTCGCTTGATAATTACAGTAAAAAATTAGCTTAAAACTCAACCCTGGATAATTACTGTTAAAAATACATACAAGACCACTAAGCTGACCTCACACTGCAAGCGCTCTTTCGCTGACGCAACGTCGATCGCTCGCACCAACAGGAACAAGTTCTTGACATTTGGTTGGATCCTTAGCACCTTCTCTATAAACACTTCATCAACAGCAGAAGAAGAAGAAAGGCAAATGGTCTTAAATTAATTATACACTGATAGAGTTGAAACTTAACATGCAGAGGCTATGGAGGAGCTTGTACTACCCTTTGCTAGAAAACCAGTTGCACCAGTGACCAAGATGCTCTTGTTCTCCAAAGAGCTTAGAATTAGAGCATTACTCAGCTCCATGATTGAGAGAGAGAGAGAGAGAGAGAGAGAGAGAGAGAGAGAGAGAGAGAGAGAGAGAGAGAGAGAGAGAGAGAGAGAGAGAGGAGAAGCTATGTCTGTGTTGGGTTATATATATAGAGGTTGGAAGCAGGGCTGGCTTAACCATTATGCCATAAGGCCATTAAGGTGGCAGCATTTCTCGTGAAAGAATCCCCAAAGTTCAAAGGAACTTAAATAATCAAAGCCTCCACATGAAAAGAATGCCCTCAATGCATTTAAACATCCTGACATCCTTTACAAAATAAAAACCTAACGTGTCGGGTTTGTGTCTGGTGTCGTGTCGGGTTTGTGTCTGGTGTCGTGTCGTGTCCAAAAACCCCTAGACCCGGACCCCTAGACCCGTTTAACTAATCGTGTCGGGTCGTGTGGGGTTTGTGTATGGTGTCAATGGATCGGGTCGGGTCGTGTCGGGTTTGTGCCTGGTGTCGTGTCCAAAACCCCTAGACTCGGACCTGACCCGTTTAACTAATCGTGTCTAGATCCTAAACCCGTACCCGACCCGCTAATAAACGGGTAGACCCGATAAGACCCGTTTACCCCCCGGGTCTATTCAGTTGACCCGATCTGAACCAATCCGACTCGACCCGACCTGACCCGAAAGACCCGCTGGTATTATATATTATAGTATTAGATTGCGGGTAGACCCGACCCGACACGACCCGTTGAATACTAAACGGGTCTTCCCGGGTCTACCGTGTCCAGACCGTAAACCCGGACCCGACCCGTTTATTAAACGGGTCTATCGTGTCGACCTGTTTATGACTCGAACCCGCTTAGCCCTGACCAAGACCCGCTAACTTCGTATCGGGTCAGCCGTGTCGGGTCCGAAATTGCCAACCCTACCCAGGCGTGATGTGGGATTCACTACGGGAGGGATTGGTCCGAGCCTAAAATGGGCCTTAGGCCAATAAACAATGCTCAACTACCACACCTACTTGTATCCTTCGTCGGAGCTGCAAACGGGGCTGAGCATGATGCACCGGATGCCTATACAGCACTTGATTGGATGACCATGATTGGCGACTTTGGTGTGCGCGTGTGATGTTGGAGCATCACCCTCTCTCTCATTGGTCCTTTCCAAGGGCATGTATGTTGATGGGCCTAGAAAAATATCACCGGCTTGGCGGCCTCGTAGCAGCAGCAGGGGAAAGAAGCATGACGAGACGGCAGGAGTCCCTAGGGAGGTCGCTCCTGTTTCGGGGCGCACCCAAGGCGACCTTCGGTGATCGAAGCAGGAACCACCCCGTCGGAGGATTCGAGACTCGAGGTCAACCCCGATTTTGGGCAAGCAGCCTTGTGACCGAAGCAGGTCTTGGAGCTTAAAGAACATTTCCAGGGAGCCCGCCCTGACCATCATGCCCGGAACTGACCCTGGCCGCATGCGACCAGCTCGCACGCGGAAGTGGTTGCCCCGCGGCTGGTGCTCGTAGCCCGCCCAGAGCTTACAGTAGCGGTTCGTGGCTCACAGCTCGCCCGGATCGAGCTGACCCTGGCCGCATGCGACCAGCTTGCACATGGAAGAGGTCCCCCCGCGGCTGGTGCTCGTAGCCCGCCCAGAGCTTACAATTGTGGCTCATGACTCACGGCACGTTCGGAGCTGACCCTGGCCGCATGCGACCAGCTCGCACGTGGAAGAGGCCGCCCCGCGGCTGGTGCTCGTAACCCACCCAGATCTTACAATAGCGGTTCATGACTCACGGCATGTCCGGAGTTGACCTTGGCCGCATGCGACCAGCTCACACACGGAAGAGGTCGCCCTGCGACTGGTGCTCGTAGCCCGCCAAGAGCTTGCAGTAGCGGATCGTTGCGTTCCTGGGACAGAGCAGCATCATCTTCAATGCCTCATTCATGAGGTATTGCGAAACAAAGTTCTCGACGTAGCTCGCCAGCTGGGATGAATACCCTCGTCGCTGCCAGTATTCGACGGCCCGCCAGGAAGCTCGCTCTGTCCGCATGCGATCAGCTCGCTCATGCAAGAGATCGCTTCTGGCAGAATTTGGAGAATATTTCAAAAGGCTCAATACCCACAGCTCGCTCAGGAGCTAGCCTGATCATGCAACAACCAAAGAGCTCGCCCCCTTGTCCACAGAGATCGCCTACAGTAAGGCGATGCCAAATCGACAGGTGTCGCCACCCCCATGGAGCTACGTGGATAACTGCGGGCCATGGAAGCTGGTCAAAGTCGGTCTAGGACCTCCCAGACTGGAGCCTTCCAGAATCTCCGCCTGGCAAAGACAAGACCAGTGCATCACCCCTTTCCACCACCTGGCAGGCTAAACGACAAAGGCCATTAAAGACCCATGTGGGCAAACACATGGGGGCGTAGAAGGTGCAGGAAGAAGCCACCACGTGTCCATCTTTGGTGATCTACAAGAGTCTATAAAGGTACAACCCCCGACTCCAAAGTACAGGTTAAAAAAACTCAGAAACCCTAACACTTTCCGACTACTTTAGCTCTCCCTTGTCCGAGCCTTCACTGACTTGAGCGTCGGAGGGTCTGTGCTCCTAAGGGAGCCAGCCGTTCTCACATTTTCTCTGTCTTGTTGGACAAATGCACGAGCCAGCGAAAATTATCCCCCAATATTTGGCACCGTCTATGGGATCTTTCGACTGGTTCATGTGAGAACGCCCATGACCACACCGTCGAAAGCCGTGCCTCCAGAGGATACCCTGATGGCTCCGGCCATGCGGGGACAGAGACGGGCGAAAGCCTGCGCCGGGTCTGCGCGAAGCGGGCGCTCGCTCAAGCTTCCCAACCCCCTGTCCCGCTCGGTGACCAGCTCCTTTTGGAGATGTTAGCTACTCAGCGGGCCATGATGGATGAACTGGCACGACTACGCCAGGTTCCGTCAACAAGCAGAAGAACTGATCTCTCCCCCGGGCTTGACCCGCAGAAGGAAGGATCAGCGATTCAACCTTGGCGTCCAGTAGTCTCGACGGGGACTGCTTCCCCTGCGCGACCTCTCCAAGCCCCAACGTCGCATCAACCCACATTGGCGCCCGCACGGCGGGCATCCCAGCATCCCCCTGTGGAAGACGTAGTGGTGCACAGGGCGAGAGAGGGACAGCTCTCGAGCAATCACAGTGACTCGTCACCCAATGCTCCAGCAATAAGCCAACCCCGCCTACAACCCCTCCTTGTCGAGGAAGTCAAAGCGCAGATTCAGACGAGTCAAAGGCGAGGTCTCGAGGGCAATGTTGAGCGGCCAATTTGTGCTAATTATCTTATTATTCTCAAGCATATATCATCAGTTTGCTACGTAAAACTTTCATACTACACGTAAACTGCATGAGTTTCTTTGCACCACGATATAATAGACTTTCATACGAACCCAACGGCATATTGGTTCGCTCTTATACATTGCATGCATGAAAAATACGGAGCCTGATAGTCCAAATTATCCTTTTATCAATAATCGCATTGGAACCTTATTGACGTCATTTCATGTTTGTTTTTCAGGGATTTGACCCGGTTCGCGATGCAGTCAGTTCAAGGGCATCATACTGAAGCCATGGATATTCTCACAGCGATCTGATGGAGACTGTACAGCTAGTTTGGAGGCCTATCTGAAGAACAACGTTGGAAAATGGATAACTGCGATGATTCGGACGAGGGAAGAATTCAACAAGCTGTTGCAGTGCCGGACTCGAACCAGAAGATGAATGCATGAATACGAAGGAGCGACGATGGATTTGATGATGAATTTGGATGATGGTGACCGAGCTTCCCACGTGACCCCATTGCGCTTGAACCCATTATCCAACCCGAGTCGCCCATAAACCCGTCATGGCCAAGACTTTGATCGAATCTCACAAACCCGATTCGCTCTCATGACCTCTTCTCTTCCTTCTAAATCAAAGTCGCACATTCCCATAGGTCTTTAAGTGTCAAACCCGGCTCGGTGTTGCACCCAACCCCTTAGCCACGGAACATTACCCATGCACGTTCATTCCATCAAACCCCAACCATCCGATCAAAAATCCATGCATCCCCTTGATCTTCCCTATCTCTAAAATCTGATTTGCAGCCACACATCACAGCCGTCCCTACAAATCAGAATCCATGCGTTTAGCATGCATTGCAGACCGTTCGATCTATTAACCAAACTCATGCAGCCATCACCTGAAGCCACCAACCCAAAGAGATTGCAGCCGTCCGATTGTCCATCTTTCCATGCAATAGCAATGCATGCATGTAAACCGATCAGAGCTGAGCTCCGGATCCTCTCTTCCCCACTGAATCACAGCCACCCGATGCACCCAAGTCGACCGTGCACCATCAGCTTCGGTTCTCTCTCTCTATTTCCACGTGATCACAACCCAGCACTCCACCATCCCGTGCATCAGCATACACCGATCCCACTTAATGCATGCAGCGGTCAGCACTCCAACACTCACAACCGACCATCTCACCGTCCCATCTAACCCAACCACCTGATCTCTTCAAAACCCATGCAGCCGTCCGATGCCATGCACCCTTTAAAACCGGAACCGATCGAGACCCAACAGCTCACGTACCGAACCACCCAGCCATGCGAGCCCGATCTCCTCTCTCTCTGCCTGGTTACTTTCTCTCTCTAGTCCGCACATCTCTCTCTCACACCGAACTTCTCTCTCCTCGTCACAACGCAGCAGCTCAGCACCGATCTCTCTCTAACCCAACCGATCTCTATCTTCTCTCTCTTTCCTTGATTCTCTCTCTCTTCCTACTTTCTCTCTCTCCTACCTAAACAACCCCATTGCGCCCAGCTTTTTCTCTCTCCCCATCACAACGCAGCAGCCCCGGCCTCATGCACCCATCACCCCGATCTTCTCTCTCTCTAAAACCCGGCCCCTACCCGATTGAGAGCTGACCTCCGGATGTCTATCTCTCTCTGCGAACTTCTCTCTAACTTTCTCTCTTTCCTTAACCGCCCCCCACCGAACCTCTCCCTCTTTTTTCTCTCTCTCTATCCTATATAGAGGGGGGTGGAGGACGAACCTAGGGGGCTCGGACAACCATAAACCATCACCATCTTCACCAACCCGTGGCCATCTACGTTGACCACCAACCATCTTCCACCATCTTCCATCTTCATTACCACCGAGGGCTGCCATCTAACCATATACCCGGCCATTACACATCCCACCATATCTTCATCACCCTTGAGGCTTCTACGGCATCATCTCCATCTTCACGTACCATCTCCGAGCCACGTCCACCGCTCTCGAAGCCGCACGTCGCCATCATCGCCGGGTTCGTCATCTTCAAAGAAGCATCCATCGTCAAAGCTCGCATGGCCATCCGAGGCTAACCACCCTATTCTAAGACCTGGATGAAGCCCTGTAGTCAGATCTAAACTCTGTTTTTATGTGCTATTTTCATATTTCTGTTCGTTCAATGAAATAATGTGATCTTATTTATCTCATGAAAGCTTGATAGGAATTGCATGCAGTAAGTCCGATTTATTCTCCGTTATTATCAGGGTTTTACCGAAGTCGATTTCATAGTTTTATTCTTCGTTATTACGGAAAGTTTTACGGGAAATCATTACATAGTCTTGGCTTTTGTTATCACTACGAATTTTACGGAGAAGTACTTCTTCTTATTCCTATGAAGCGAGAAAGATCGCTACATTAGTTCACCCTAATTGTGCTTCTTATTGAATACCTTCCGCGGGGTTAGATTGACTTCGAATCTCCGTGAGAGTCGTGGAAATCATATAAAAATACGGTTTAGATCGCTACTTGTGCGGATTCTAGGGCTTAGAATATCACATCCATATCTGAACTTCCACATTGCACCGCATTACCTTAATTAGTTAATCTGCATGCTTTAATCTTGATTAGTTTACTTTTTCACAATCTCATAGAACCAAATCAACAACATTGCTCATTAAGTAACTTAGGTAGATAGATTAATAACCTTAGATTAGATAGTTCCCTCATTAGCAATCCCTGTGGGATCGACCTCGTAATACGTACCGCTCCTACAAAGCGATTCGTGCACTTGCGAGTTATAATTTAGATCAAATTAACCCCTTAATTTAGGATTAGTTTAGATCGCATCAGGCAAGACCGCAACCCCCGCCATCGGTGCGAGGAGCCCATGGAGGAGCTACCTCATACGAAAGCTCGAGAAATGACAACCTCTCACCGACCTACCCCAGCGTCAAGGTAGCTACTAGAGAGGCGATATAGTAATCGCCAGGAGGTCGCCCCTGAGCACCGTCGCAGCGAAGGCGCGAATCAGCCTAGAGGGAATGCACATGACCGCTTAGGACTTGCGCAGCCGCCTGCAGGAGATCATCCCGGGTGCTGACAGCAGCCTAACATGCTTGTTGACCTCCTGGAAGACCTTGCTACCCACGGAGGTAGCTCGCCCTTCACAAGCGAGGTTCACCAAGGGGGTTTTCCTCAGCACTGGACCCCGCCGAAGTTCATGCTGTTCGACGGGTCCCAAGATCTCGTGGACAACCTCCTGGCTTACCGAAAGTTGTTATTCTTCCGGGACCAAGACCACGTCTTGTGTCGTGCGTTCCCTAGCAGTTTAACCGGTTTAGCTTTGAATTGGTTCCACAAGCTGCCCTTTCGCTCCATTCCGAACTTTCCCGCCCTATCTGGGCTGTTCCTGGAGCAGTACCGTTGCAATTGGCAACCCCCGAAGAGGATCGAGTCATTATTCACCCTAACCATGGGGGCTAAAGAGACCCTTCGATGTTTCTCGACGCGGTTTAGAAGTGCCTACCTCGCCCTGGAGGACTCAGCTGGGCAAGATTGCACGGCGGTGAGTGCCTTCAGGAGCGCACTTCCCGAAGGAGGCAAGCTTCATGACACTCGTCATCTCCGACCCCCGCACCATGGTCGAACTCTTCACCCTTGTCCAGCAGCACATTAAGCTCGAAGATGTGGTGCTCGACCGAAAGGGCAAGATGGTCAAACAACGACCTCCTACCGCTTTGCGGCCTCTCATCGTCAAAGCCGTGGAGCGGCGCGAGGTGCCCCCTGCGGCACCTGCTGCCAACCCTCTAGCTACTTCAGCTGTATCACCCCCAGAGGCACCAATCATTGCAACCGGAAGACCGACGAACTAGCATCTGCCTCCTGGTCCGGGAGAACGGACTTCACCGTGATGACCCTCTCTCTTGGGCAAATACTACACCAGGTCAGGAGCGAGCCATTTGTGCAGTACCCCCTCCCCTTTAGCAGGGCGAGCCCGACTCCACCGACAACACCCGATGATGTGCATTCCACAGAGGTGTCGGCCACCACACCAATCGTTGCCGAGTTCTGAGGTATCACTTAGAGGACCTCGTCGCCCTGGGTCATCTGAACCAGTTTATCTCGCAGCTGAGGCGATTCGAGGTCGTCCCCGTGCGAGTCCCTAGAGAAGGAGATCGGTCGGGACCAGCAAAGCCCGCTCTACCGCTGCCTTCCCCTGGCGGGCCAATGATCCGCCACACCATTATCGAATGCTTGGGCGAGCCAAGGTCCATCAATGAAGTCCGGGGGCAAGTGAGAGAGGTGGAACGAACGCAAAATGTGCACTCTATCTCCCTGCTCCCTACTTTTCTTCAGACCCTGAGTGTGACGACCAAGATCCAATAGGCCAAGAGCCAAGACTCCTGAGGCTGGGATGCCAAGATGGATGAGGTGAGGTGAGGTAAGGTGTACAAGGCCACAAGTTAACTACTTATATAATTTTCCCTCCCAAACATAGAAGACACGTTTTAAAACCGTGCGTCGCTACGGAATTCGTAAGAACTCCATAGTTAAGCGTGCTCAGGCAAGAGCAATACCAGGATAGGTGACCTCCCTAAAAAGTTCTCGTACGAGCATGGGCAAAGCGGACAATATCTTGTGTGTTTGGGGCAGATGTAACACCGAGGGTGGAAGCCCACGACTTCTTATGGTTCTTAAAGGATGATATAATCGGGGTCACTACTCCACATAGCGACTCCCGGGTCATACGCCTCATGATGGCCAATATAGAGGTACGACGCATCTTGGTAGATTTCGGGTGTGCCGTGGACATCCTCTTCTTGTTGGCTTTCCATCGAATGGGATTGCGACAAGTCGATTTGTCTTCAGCAACGGGCTCCCTGAGCGGCTTCACAGGTAAGGTCGCTAAAGTAGTTGGGGAGATTACCCTAACTGTGACGGCGGGTCCCGAAGTGCGACAAGCCCGCTTTGCCGTAGTCGATTGGCAGTCCACTTTCAATGTCATCCTTGGGCGACCTTGGCTAAGGCAGATGAACGTAGTATCCTCGCCCAACCACCAGGCCCTCTCCCTACTCCCATGGGGGTTATGATCATCCGGGGTGATCAGGTCGCTAATACCAGATGCGAGCAGGATGTCCACCACCTCACCACCATTGGCGCTTCAGAGGACAAGAGACCGGCACCCTCCTAGCAGTTAGCTGCCTCTCTGGGCGAGCTTCCTTGCAATCCAATAACGACTCCCCAATCTTGTGAGACACCCACTTCGCCCCCACGAAAAGACCACCCAGGTGGGAACGACGTTAGTCGAGAGCATAGTGCGGGAGGTCGCCCAGTAGATGCTGCAAAGGGAAAATCCCCTATTGTGGAGCCCCTCCAAGAGATGGATATCGGAGATGATGGGATTCCGAGGGTTATCCACCTTGGGACGTCATTGACCAAAGCTGAAGTCTTTGCCTTGACGAATCTTCTCAAAGATTACCAGGACGTGTTCGCATGAAGCCTTACCGACATGCCCAAAATCGATCCAGAGATCGCCTACCACCGTCTACACGCCCTGCGCAACTTCCCTCCGGTCAAGCAGAAAGCTTAGCATATCTCAGTCGCGAAGGCCGCCACAGTAGCGACAGAGGTTGACAAGCTAGAGCGCGTTGGCTTCATCCGAGAGGCACATTTTCCTGAGTGGATCTCCAACATCATTGCAGTGCCAAAGAAGAGCGGAGCCGTCCGGATATGCATAGACTTCTCCGACCTCAACAAAGCATGCCCAAAAGACGGGTTTCCCCTCCCCAGGATCGGAGCTCTGGTTGATGCGACTGTTGGGTTTCGGGCCCTCTCCTTCATGGACGGATACTTTGGATATAACCAGATACCTCTTCATGTCGACAACCAGGAGAAGACCACTTTTTACTCTGATGCGGGGTACCAGAAGCTATTTTGCTAACAGGTGATGTCTTTTGGACTCAAGAATGCCGGGGCGACCTACCAAAGGTTAGTTACTCGCATGTTGAAAGATCATATCGACAGAAATGTCGAGGTATATGTAGACGACCTCTTAATGAAGCCGGGAACTAGAAGGGCATGTCACCAACCTCAAAGAAGTGTTTAACATCTTGAGGACACGACAGGAAGTTCAAAGGCCGAGCGGACAAATCACGGCGCTGAATTGCTTCATCTCGAAATCTTTCGATAGTTGTCGGCCTTTGTTCGAATTGCTTCGAAAGGGAGCTGACATTCGTTGCGATAAGAAGTGCGAGCTCGCATTTAAGAGGGTCACAGATTATCTTGCCAGCCCCCCCCCCCCCCCCATTTTGGCCGCACCCAAAGTGGGAGACAAGATCGACATTTATCTCTCCGTAACCGAAAGTGTGGTGAGTGGGGTCCTTGTTTTGGAAGATGTGAAGTTAGAAAGGCTCGTGTACTTTGTGAGTCATACCATGCTTCCTGTCGAGCTCCGGTATCGACCGATCGACAAGGTCGCTCTAGCCTTGGTCTTAACCGTGAGGAAGCTCCACCTATACTTCTCGGTGCATTCCGTCAAAGTCATCATGGAGCACCCCTTGAAAAGCACGCTCTCAAAGCCTACGGTGGCCGGAAGGCTTTATCGTTGGTCTGCCAAGCTCACCGCTTACAGGCTGGAGTATATTTCATGAACTGCAGTCAAAGGGCAAGCTCTTGCCAATTTCTTGGCGGACTTCCTGCTGGAAGAGCTAATCCCTCCTCAGGAGGATGAGCCAACCAAGGCACACCCAGAGAAGGCGAGGTTTCTGGGCGAGCCAGGTGAATCCTACCAGACTGAACTAGCCTCTACGGAAGATTGGGAGCACTTCGTTGATGGCTCATCTAACACCTCCGGAGCAGGAATCGGGGTCATGCTGGTCACCAAAGAGGTAATCCTTGAAGTCCATTTGGCTCGATTTTACCGCCACCAACAATGAAGCAGAATACGAGACGCTCTTAGCGGGTTTGGAGCTCGCCGAAGAGGTTGGTGTAAAGAAGCTGAAGGTCTTCAGTGATTCCCACTTAATTGTCTGCCAAGTCAACGACGACTACGCTTCCCGAGACACGCGAATGACGAGCTATGTGGACCTGGTGAAGGGCAATGCCGCAAAGTTTGAGAGGATTTCATTCGAGCAAATCCTCCGATCCGACAATAAGTGGGTGGATGCCTTGGCCAATACGGCCTCCCTGCTCGGAGGCCTCGAAGTCTGGCAGGTAATTATCGAAATGCAAGACCGCCCCCGGATCAAACTTGGTGAGAGCACAGTAAACCAAACCTCATCCGAGGTACTGCCCGCTAGTTGGACCACGCCGATTATTTGCTACCTCCATAAAGATGAGCTTTCAGATGATAAAGAAGAAGCTCGGCGAATAGAGAATCGTGCCGGTCGATATCTTATTCGCTGGGACCACTTCTTTAGAAGGTTCTTCAGCGAGCCCCATCTTAGGTGTTCCCCCAAAAGTGGATAAAGTGCTAGGTCGTCCAAAAATATTTGCAGTGCCAGAAGCACGCCACAGTCAACCACTTACCCGCAGAAGAGCTGCACCCCTTGGTAAGCCCCTGGCCTTTCCAGCAGTGGGGGCTTGACATAGTGGGACCTTTCCCCGTATCAACACAGCAAAGAAAGTTTATCCTGGTAGCCACGGGCTACTTCACTAAATGGGTGGAAAGCAATTCCGCTGGCCAAGATCGGCGAAAAGCAAGTAAAGAACTTCCTTTAGAAGAACATTTTTGGTAGATTCGGTCTACCCCGAGTACTCATTACCGATAATAGTCGACAGTTCGACAACCACTTGATCAAAAGCTTTTGTGCCGAACATGAGTCGACCTAAGATTCTCCTCTCCGAGGTACACCCAGAGCAACGGGCAGGCCAAGGCACTGAATCGAGTGATCCTGGACAACCTCAAGAAGAGATTGGAAGGGAAGAAAGGGCTGTGGGAAAAAGAGCTCGATGGGGTGTTGTGGACCTATCAGACTACTCCACGTCGCTCAACGAACGAATCGCCTTTCAGCCTCTCTTACGGGTGTGAGGCCGTATTGCCCATAGAAACCGAGGTGCCCTCAGAACGGAGGCTCGCCATAGGTGAGGTCGACAACGACGGACTGCTCGTCGACTCTCTAGAGTAACTCAAGGAGCGGAGAGAGCTTGCCAACTTGCATCTCGCCAGATATAGACAAGAGATGAAGCGCGCCTATGATAAGAAAGTTCACCATCGGGCATTCAAACCTGGCGACCTGGTAATGTGAAAGGTGTTCACAAACACGCAGGAGCCCAATGTCAAAAAGCTTGTGGCAAACTGGGAAGGCCCCTATATAGTGCACGAAGCAAGAGGATCCGGGGCCTACCGGTTGATGACCGTGAACGGCGACCTCCTGGAGCGACCCTGGAACATCATCCCTCTTCGAAAGTATTATGCATAGCGCATAGACACCCTCCTGTAGACCATGTTTTGAGAATAAAAGATGTTTTGAGTATAAAATGAATCACTTTTTAGAGTATGTGCTCGGTGAGGGTTGTCCTGGGTTCGCACGCGACCAAGCTCGCAGGCAGAACAATCAAGGAATAGCTCGCACGAAGACAGCTCGCATGCAGCACCGTCAAGGTACAGTCCCCCGTCGTGTGGACTTAAAGCATGACTGGGGTTCTCAGTGGCCGTCCCGAACGACCTTGAGATCGCCGGGGTAGTTCGCTGTCTAGGGGACTTTAAACATGACCGGGGTCCTTCGCGTTCACACGCCATGATCGGAAGCACCCCGGAGTGATCTAGGGGGACCTGAATGGGCGACCACCCCTTCAGGCGACCTGAACATCCCTTGGTAACCCCTCGAAGTTTGGACTTGACAAAATCGCAAGAAGATATGAGGCCGCAAAGTCGAGCTAAGGACATGTCCAGTAGCCAGGGTTTCATAGGGTAATTAATCGGGCAGGGGGCAGCTAGCACTTTATTTTTTTAAATAAAATATTGAATCCCCGGTCTTAAGAAGTTTTTGAATTATTGGATTTGTGTTTTAAAGTTATTTTCCGAGCTCGGGGATCAGGTTGTGTTTTACCGCGCATATCATGTTTTTTCGCTTGCATCTCTTTTTAGATCGAAACTTTTTAAAACAAATTAGCTGCCTCGCTCGGGGTACGACCCTCGAGACCGCTAAACAACCACAAAAGGCGAACTCATCGACAGAAAAGAGAAAAAAGAAAGGAGCGACACAGAGACAAGCAATCTAAAAAAGATTTTCATTCATATTAAGAGAAGGGTTACAAAGGTAGATTGACGAGCTCAAGGTCTGCTCGTATCCGCCCCACTGCCGTCTCCCCGGTGCCTCTTTGTCGACCTTTCAGTCTTACATTGCTCCACCGCATTGAGCGCGCCCTTCTAGAGGAGCTCGTCTAGCTGCACCTGAAGGTGGCTCTGTTGGGCCCGCAGATCGCGGAGGTGCGCCTCCTTCATCGTGGCGATCTTATCCCTCATATTGATTTCTTCACTATGGAGTTGAGCGGCTTCTGCTTGCGCCGCCTCCTTTGCCTTTAAGGCCTTTTGTAGCTCATCGATTGAGAGAGAGTGGGCCTCCTCGGCAGAGGCCCGCTCAGAGGTCAGGGTGGTGACATCCTGGCGTAGCTGGTCCACCTTGATGCTCAGCTCGCCTGACCGATCCGCTTAGCGGAGTCGATGGATGTGCTCGTCTATCTGACGCTCTGAGCCGAGGAGGGAGTCGTCATAGAGAGCGACCAGGCTCCCCTCAGTAGAGGTGACCTCCTCAACCAAAGCCCGGCTCACCCTTTCCACCTGCGAAAGTCATGGTAATCAGGGAGAAAAGTGAAGAAGAAAGAGAAAGACCAAGACGTTACCTCGGCGAGCCTGTCGAAGATCGCCACGTATGGAGACTTGGCGAAAATATTGCAGTCGAGGATCTCATGGAGATAGTGGGGGGCTCGGGCCACCCCGCTTGAGGAGGGCGAGGCCCCCAAGGCCTCTTGTTCTCCAAAGCCCGCTGTGGGAGGAATGGGGGCTGCAGGCTCAGTCATCATCGGGTCCGGAGGAGCTTGCGAGGATCCTCCTTCCCCACTGCCCTCACGGGGCCCGCTGATTTCCCCACCCTTGGACGAGTCCAAGCTCGAAGCCCTAGAGCCTGAGCTCGAGGACTCAGACCCGATGGGCCCCAAGGTGGGAGCTTTGAAGATTAACCCCCCTAAGTTCTCGGGGAGGTCGGCTATCTCCTGGGTCCGTGTCGGCCGGGACCGGGGACTTCGGAGGCGAGGTAATCGGGGCACCTGTAATGACAGGCACTCCAATGTGTATTCGCTCAGGGCAACCCGATTTGATTTAAATATTATTCTAATATCGTTGCTTGAATAGTTGTTTTCATTAGCTGGAATGCTGTTGGTTGTGCTTGAACGGGACCAGGCAGTGGGTCCCGGGTACCGGTCGTGAGGCTACGTGGAGGTGTGGTTACACGAGTATGTGAGCACGCGTATCGAGGCAAGGCATGAAAGCTATTTTTTTATAATATAATATTTCGGCGGGTTTGTCGGACCCGGCAAGGTTCGTGCGTCGACGCGTCTCAGCGTGACCTAAATCGAGGGCGAGTCAGGCTCAGCGAGTGTTAGAAAAATAAAATAAAATAAAATAAAACTCAAAAACCCTCACCCAAACCCAAACCCCCAACCCAAACCCAACCCGACCCTAACCCATCTCACCTGAACCCAACCCGACCCCAAACCCCTGTCTCCCTCATCTCTTTCTCTCCCTCTCTCTCAGCCGCTCAATCACTCTCTCTCTCTCTCCTCAACCCCCAAAACCCGATCCCCTATAACTCGATCCCCTCTCTATCTCTCTCTTCTCTCTCCCGGATCTCCCCTATCTTTCTCTCTCGGATCCATTCCTCTCTCACCCGATCTTACCTCTCCCCGCTCTCGGATCGCTCTCCAACCCGACCCATTTCCCTCAACCCGTCGGCCGCCCCCATCTCACATCCCATCGCCGCTGCTCTGCGCCGCTCTCCCCGTCCTCGCCGCCGCGTTCCCTTCACCCGGATCCCCCATATTCGGCGCCCCATGTCTTCCCGTACAGGCCGCCGGTGCCCCTCTCTTTAAGGAACCCTAAACTGACCCCCTGCCCTCCTTCAGTCAACCCCCGCTCCCTCCGATCCCTCTCTCCCCCCTCCATCCCACATCCGATCTCTCTCTTCCCCCGAATCCTCTCTCTTCCTCTTGCTGCTGTGTTTGGCGCGCGGCAACCAGAGAGTAGCCGGCCGGAGAGGAGCAGCCGGAGGAGGAGTCGCAGCTAGATCCGAGCCCCCTGTACCAGGTTGAATGCCTCCAACCTTTCCCCTGTTTTTCCTTGTGGTTCTGTTGACACTAGCCGAACCCCTATTTTTTTTCTTTATGCTGCGGACCCCGATCTACCCGATCCGACCCCTGCGGTTTACCCTCAAAGTGGCCATAGTCACCGGCCAGGTGCCTGTCGGTTGTGCCGCCGGCAAGGCTCGAACCATCCATCAAGCCAGAAACCCCCTCGTTACCTTGTTTACGTTGTCATGACCGCGGTCGTTGGCCACATGGCCGACGGTTATGCAACCGATGACGACGAACCCCGATCTACTCTTGTGGCGTCAACCTACAACCATCCAATTGAGCCCTGCCACAAGCAAAACCCTTCCGAATCTTTTTTTTTATTTATCTAACATCAGATTCAATCGATAATTTTATTTGTGATGGTTAAATCTCGATCCTTTGACAAAACGATTCTAACCTTGCTAGGTTGAGCCATGCAAGCCAACTCGGGGCATCGATGATCATCGATCGGCCTTTTTGACCGCACGTCAACCTCTAGCATTGCCCCTTTTTGTTTTGTGTGTGAAGCCATCATGCCTTTTTACCTGCGGCATTTTCGTATTACCAAGTCGGTTTTATTGATTATCGTGCCTAAGGATCAGAATTACTGGTTACTGCCTTGCATGCCAATGTTACCAATCCTGGAAATCGACCGGGCAAAACACATTCCCTATCACCAACCCGAGCGTCGGCTCGGTGAGGCTTAACAATTTGTCTTTGCAACCCGACCGTATCCGCACCCAAGCCCGAGGTCATATCGGGCGGAATAATGAATCGAACCCGATCTTGATCTGAACCCACACCTTGGTAGTAAGACCGAAGACTCTTTGGAGCACACGGCACGTTAGTAGTAGCGTCCGACGTGGATGCGACCGTTTAGGCGGAATAATACAGTTGAGCCGTAGTATGACCCTCGGTATCGGCAATGCCAACCGATTGACATTACACCATTTGATGCATCGTTTTGTGTGCCGGTAGATCAGCGTTCAACGACGCCTATTTTCGTCGACTCGGCCAATCAGGGCCTAAGCCAGAGATATCTAGTAGCACTTAATAACCATAGGCCGCTGGGTATGTTTGACAGTTCGTGGCCGCGTTGACCAAGACAGAGACGGAGCGGAGGTTGCTATCAAAAGTCGTGTTCAACAACCAGGTGACATCTACTTCCCTTGCGTGGTCTTTAATAGTGGGAAATGAGAATGACTAAAGGCAGATATCCATAACGCTGCATGCGGGTCCCACCGGACATCGTCGCATGTGGTCGAGTGGACCCCGCCTTGCATGCGGAGTAGCGAGTCCGACGACGCATGCTTAAAAATATTAATAAATAAATAATAATTATTCTGCTGATTGCTTGGACACCGTAAGTAGGAATTCCCTTAAGTTTTGAAAATTAATAATTAAATAATAATTATCCGGACCCACCCTCCTAAGTGGAGTGTGGAGACCCGGGCACACGGGAATACGGGCAAGAGTAATTTAGGTTTATTGTGATGCATGGGTTGTGAGCGTGGTGCGAATCCCGGGGTAAAATGTCGAAGCTATTTTATTATCATAATTATGTGATATTCTATCCTGTGGAAAGATTTGGACCCCATACGTGCAAGGGCCGTGAACCACCCTGCGCGCACAGCCGAAGATCAGTAGGCTAAGGGAGTCACAGACAAGGGTTGTGGTAAAGCCAATAGGAGTAGCCCTTTAGTAGGGATTGGCCTAGCAACTCTGTCCCGGGGTGGTTAAAGCCCCCAAAGTAACGCAAGTGGGGCAGTAGAGCTTCACCGTGAAAAACGGGAAATCTCTTATGATCGTGTGGATGATTCGTTCACGGTGGGTGCACAGCGAGAGAGTTGGCCCTCTACATCGAAATAAAAGGCCCTATAGTAATGCCTGACGGGGACAGGATGAACAAAATATCCAGGGTTCACTTTAGGATAGATGACTTCTATTGTAATCTTATTTGATTTATAACTAAGCACAGTAGAATATCGAATGGACTATATGGTAGACAACCTAGTGACAGTAGGAATTGCATGTGAACATAGACTACTGGTAGGCTTAGGCTAACCTTCTATAAACCTCATTAATATTTAGACTGCTAATTTAATTTAATTCAATTAAATATGTCATCTCATATTATTAAAGACTATTAGGATGTCACTAGCCATTAATTTGGCTAATCTCCCAATTTCTCATTGGGGGCTACTCTTTCACACAAGTAGACTCTTTTGCAGGACCGGAGGTTCGAGAGTAGCAGTGGGAGGCCGGAGGCAGTTTTAGGGTTACATTCGTATTTTATTTTGGTATGTAGTTTCGTGGCAATGTAATGGGTGGATTTTGTGATAATCATTTAGTTTAAGTTTAGTGATTTGTTATTTGTTAGTGGCAATGATACAGCTGAATTCCTTTGGGTAGGCCTCTCCTCAAGGCCACAAGCTTAGGATAGCTCACAAAAAAAAAATATAAGTCTCTAAGTGGCCTAATTGACTAGCCCTGTAGATAGGACCTCTAGACCAGTGTACTTAGTGTCAGGGAGTGGGTGAGACTCCTAGCTCGCCGTCAGTGGCTCGAGTCCCGTGCTCCCTTAGAGGGATTCCTGTCAGCAGGTAGTGGCGCCGACAGGCCACACATGCTGAGAGGATAACCCGGTTGAAGGTCGAGCGTGATCATCTCTCTGTCGACAAAAATTTTATCTTTCTACTTTCTTTTAAAATAAAAATGTTTTCATAAAAATCATGTTTTAAAATATTTCTTGTTTCTCCCTCCTCCTTCTTTATTTATGAGAGAGCCGCAGTCCTATGAGAAACCCTAATTGACATAGATAGGCGACTAAACCCTAAACCCCTTGGTTTTTTCTTATTTCACAACCCAGGGATCGATTTTAAATTTCTGGGGCGTGACAGCACCCGCGAGGGCAGACCCCTCGAGGGGTGAGGACGGCGTGATCGGAGCGGGAGTGGCGGCGGAGACTGATTCCCCCAAGTCCCCACGAGGGTCGGTGATCTCTTGAGTGCCCGCGTCAGCTGGGGCCGGGGACCTCGGAGGCGAGGTAATCAAGGCGCCCGCAGGAATAGGCCCCTCAAGGGTGGGGGTGGTGCGATCGGTGTGGGAGTGGGATCGGCAATGGAGATCGGTTGAGTGGACTCTTCCGAGCTAAGGTCGGCGTCCGACCCTAAGCCCGCTTCTCGCCTGGCGGCCTTTTTCTGCTCGGCCAGCGCCCGTTCGAAGGCTTCCCGGGCGAGGCAGACGGTATTGTCTTACCCTCCTAAAGGGCGGGAGGACTGCTGAACAATCTTCCTTTTTTCTTTCCCCTTCTCCATTTCCGGGGTCATCACTGCAACAAAGAGGAGTTTTGAGAGATCACCCGGGAAGTCTCGTATCAAAATGTTGGCCATGGAGGACCCCACTTTTACCATAGATAGCAAAAGCTCGACGCGCGGGTCCTCGGGCTCAACCATGACAATCTGCCGTCGCAGCATGAAAGTCTCTAGGACGGAGCCCGCTGTAGAGGCGGTGGCAGAATCAATTTGAGGAGCAGGGGGAGCACAGGGCTGACCTAGGACCGCAGCACTGGCCGGAGGAGGAGAGTCAGGTTTAGGGTTAGGTTTAGTATTTTCGAACTGCTATTGTGATTTTGTACTGCTATAGTATTCGGATTGCTACATTGAGTTTAGTTAGGTTTAGGGTTAGGGGTATATAATTAGGGTTAGGTTTAGGGTTCACTATTTAGGGTATAGAATTAGGGTCAAGGTTAGGGTTCACTTTTAGGGGTATAGAAGTAGAGTCAGGGTTAGGATTAACGTTCAATATTTAGGTTATACAATTAGGGTTTGGGTTAGGGTTTAGTTTAGGGTTCATTATTTAGGGTATAGAAGTAGGGTTAGGGTTTTCACCACTCGACAAATAAGTTTCGGAATTCTGAAACATTTTTGTTGTGTTATGAAACCGGTTTAACTATATCGTAAATGGAAGGTGTGTAGGTAATTTTCAGGCTTAGTTGGTAGGCACAATCTAACAAACCAAAGTGGCTCAGAGACCGGGTTTACGTGAAATAATCTCTTCTCAATGTTAAAGGGAAAAAAACCACGGGGTGGGATGAGAAATGCACTAGCAAACCAAACATGTCACAAACTCTCACCCAAACCCACATACACTCAGAAAGACCCGGTCTCCTAAATACCGACCTTCCTTTAGCTCTCTCTCTAGCTTCGAAAACTCTGGAAGTAATGGGCAGCACTTCCCCTTCTAGAATTCGGATCCTTTTTTTCTGAGAGGGTAGGTCCCCTTTTTATAGTGTCTCGAGGTGACAGTTGGTGTGCTCCGAGCGGGACGACATTGTGATGTGCTTCCATGGTTTTAGCAACCGCCTCGCGCATAAATGATGTGTCTTCTTGTTATCACTCCTTCGTGCTGGGACAATCACCGGGGCATATGCATCTTGCATTACTGGTCGACCAAAAATATCAGAGCATGGGCTGTCAACCTATAACCGTCGTCCGGCCTAGTTTTCGGGCATAACTACCTGAAAAATCTTGGCTCGTGATCTTCGGGCCCAATCTTATCGTGAAAATCGAAGCTGCTTTGGGGCAAAAAAATGGGATTCCTCTCGGATTCATCTGCATCTTGGCCAGTCGTTCGGCCAGTTTTGAGTGACCAGTCGATCGACACCCATGGGTCGATCGGTCAGTATGGCTCATTAGACTCATTGGCTCCAACCCTCCCTGAAATGAGGCGACAGGATGACTGGCTGGCGCCCCTGGGCCTATTGGTCACGCGATTCTATGTAACCTTCAACTGGCCAACCGACTGTTCGTATGGATCGGTCCATCAGTTTTTAGCGATCGATGAGTGAGACAACTCAAAAACCGACTGCTGATGTCACCAGAGAAAGCAAGAAGTTATTGGTGTTGACTTTGATGTCACCAGATACACGATTGTCAAGTCAATCGGTCTAAAAGGGCTGCTACTGTCAATCAGTTTATGTCGACCAGTCAATACCGATCAGTTCAAGCCACCCCCAATCAAGGGCCACATGATTTGGCCGACCAATTAATACCGATCGGTCAATACAACTCAGACGATCGATCAATGTAATACGGTTGAAGCCACCCCCAATGGAGGGCCATCTGATTTGGCCTACCGGTTAATACCGATCAATGGTTGCCACTAGGGATGGCAACGAGTCAGGTTTGGGACGGGTCGATCCCATCCCTCTAAGAAATATCTTATCCCAAACCTATCCCAAACTCGTGTCGGGTTTGAATGATCAATCCCAAACCCGTCCTACTCATACTAATAAAAACCCGAACCCGTCCCGTCCTGTCCTACTTATGTTTATGCAGGACAAGTCTTAGATAGTTGATTATATTTTGAACTAAACTTTTTTTTGTTAAGAGAAGCAATGACATGTAAGATCTAAATTCATTATAACATATAATAACAGTTTCTATGTTTTTGTTATATATATATATATATATATATATATATATATATATATATATAAAGAGAGAGAGAGAGAGAGAGAGAGAGAGAGAGAGAGAGAGAGGAAATGGGAAATTAGCTGCCAACCCATTTTGACGAAATGGGCAGCCACCTATTTGAAGCCCTTAGGAGTCTTAGAATGTGCTGATTCTTTGTGAGCATAAGCACTTTATCGTAGATAGAACACCCACAAAAAATCAGCACATTCTAAGACTCCTAGGGGCATCAAATGTTAAAAGTTTTATCAAACATCCGTTGTAACCGTTAATCTGAAATGTAACATTTGATGCCCCTAAAAGTTTTAGAATGTGCTGATTTTTTGTGGATGTGCTATTTAAGGTAAGGTGCATATGTTCACAAAAAATCAGCACATTCTAAGACTCCAAAGGGTTTCAAATGGGTGGTTGCCCATTTCGTCGAAATAGGCCGCCAGCCTATATCACGTATCCTCTCTCTCTCTCTCTCTCTCTCTCTCTCTCTCTCTCTCTCTCTCTCTATATATATATATATATATATATATATATATATATATATATATATATATATATATATATATATATATATACATATATATATATATATACATATATATATATATATATATATATATATATATATATATATATATATATATAGACAGAGAGAGAGAGAATACGGGGTATGAGCTGACTGCCCATTTGGGCATTTGGGATGTCAGCTCACAGCCCTCCGATCGTGATCACTGGTCGTCCGTTTAAAAGAAAAAAAAAACACCGAACCTACTCTCTCCCTCTCCCTTTCTCTCGCGAGCGGCAACGGCAGCCCCGTCCCCGAGCTCCCGCTCCAGCTGCCCCCTCCGGCACCGGCACCGCATCCGACCGGGGGACGACGCGCAGCCGGGCCGGAGGCTGTTCGGCTCCGATGCCGGGGGACGGAGCGCAGCCGGGCCGGAGATGGGCGCAGGGGTCAGGGGCCAGGCCGGAGACAGGCGCTGGGGGCGGCAGACGGGGACCGGGCCGGAGGCGGGCGCCGGAGAAGACCGGGAACGCAGGGCCGGGGGCGCAGGGCTGGGGGCGCAGGGGTCGGTGATCGGAGGGGAACAGGGGTGCAGGGGTCGGGGGGCCGTCGGGGGCGCAGGGGTCAGGGGTCGAGCCAGAGGCGGGCGCCGGAGGGGACCGGGGGCGCATGGGTCGAGGGCGTAGGGTCGGGGGCACAGGGGTCGGGGGCCGGAGGGGACCGAGGGCGCAGGGGTCGGGGGCGCAGGGCCGGGGGCCGGGCCGGAGGCGGGCGCCGGAGGGGACCGGGGTCGAAGGGGACCGGGGGCGCAGGGGTCAGGGTCAGGTTTAAGCTTCAGAGAGAGAGAGAGAGAGAGAGAGAGTAGTGGGTTTGGGGTTCGGTGTTTTTTTTTTCTTTTAAACGGACGACCGATGATCACGATCGGAGGGCTGTGAGTTGACAGCCCAAATGGGCTGTCAGCTCATACCCAGTATTTTATATATATATATATATATATATATATATATATATATATATATATATATATATATATATATATATATATATATATATATATATATATATATATATATATATATATATAAGAGAGAGCACTATTAGGGTGCAGCGAGCGGTGCGTGCGGTCTCGCACAGCAGCCGTCTGATGCACCCGCTGGTGCATCAACAGTGCATTGGACGGCTGCGGTGCGAGACTGCATGCACTGTAGACTGTATTTTAGCATTCTTATATATCTATATAACATGGCACGATAGTTTTGTGCTAACTAGGACAAAATGGAATCAAAAACTGACTAGACAAAAAGGAACAAGCTGACTACACAAAAATAGGCAAATCTGACCGTCGATCAAGATTCAATTATTCACTTTTATATTTTTGAAATTTTATAGTTTTAGAAAAAAAGGAAGATCATAAAGAGAGATGAGAGAGAGAGAGAGAGAGAGCAAATCCCATAAATTATTCTCTTGCATGGCCGTTCAACATACAAAGAGAAAAATAGAAAGAGAGTATCTCATATTAAATGGTTATTACCATATTAACTTCCTCTGTTGGTTGTGCATAAATCTCATTAATACCATATTAGCATACTAGCAAAGAAGATCATAAAGAGAGATGAGAGAGAGAGAGAGAGAGCAAATCCCATAAATTGATCTTGAGAATAGAGAGAGTATCTCATATTAAATTAATGATTATTACCATATTAACTCCCTCTCTTGGTTATGCATAAATCATATCAATACCATATTAGCATACTAGCAAGGAATGTCATAAAAGGGATAAGAGAGAGAGAACCTCATAAATCTCTTGGCCATGCAAATCATATTAGCCTCTAACAACCCAATGGTGCGATGGCAGCCGTCCGATTGTGCTTGCTTATATGTAGTGACCACATCAATGAACCCATCGATCCAGCCGTGGTTGTCGGGTTCAGAGAAAGCGTCCAATGTTAATCTCCTCCTCGGCTTCGATATCTACCATCCATCTGTATCAATAGAATGATGATCTATGCCACACTTCAAGTTTATACGGGGTCTTGGAATCGATCCCCTATTTCTCACTGTGAAGTCACGTTATTTGGTACCATCTTTGATCTGACGAACTTATGACAACCACGTGCAAATTTATACTCAACTGGACAGAGGTCACCGACAGCCCCACCGTACAATCGCATTAGGGGACACTCACATGGCAACATCCAAATTGTTCAGCATCATAAGGTGCACAACCCGCGACCACACTCGAAGAAAATACCAGCAAGCGACAACATCCCAATAGACTGTCTACATGAACAAAGGACGACAGTCTACATGCTGACTAGGATAAAATGGAACAAAAAACTGACTATGATAAAATAGAACAAAAGGCTAACTAGATAAAAAGGAACGCTGACTAGACAAAATACTCCGTCTCTCTCTTCCCCCAATCTCCCTATCTTTGTCTCTCTCTTTCCCCGATCTCTCTATCTAATAAGGAAGAAGAGAGAGAGATTTGGACGGGAGAAGAGACAGGTCTGCATGCATGACTCGGAGATGGGGATGCGTAGGATGCTGATTGGGGGGGAAATTTTTAGCACATCCTGCGTACACTCCGCGGGGCCTACTGCAATTCAAAAGATTATTGTTGGCCATGTAAAGTGTGTAACGAGTTGTACTATTGTTATCATCAATTCAGACCGACTCAAGTGTGAAGTGTGTAACAAGTTGTACTGATTACATCATAAATTTAGCACCTTTTCTATTCAATTTGAAGCCACACTGGAATGATACAATACCTTTAGTGAGAAAATGAAACAAAGAATATATAGTAAGCAAACACAAGGACAAAATGCTAGAATTTCAAAGATGAACTACTAACACTGATGAACAAGAGATAGGACAAAAAACTACAGTGGGAATATTTTTTAAATAAATAAACCATATTTAATTTTCTATAATTAAGACTGTTTCAAAAGGATGTTGGCGGTGCACCGAGAGAGAGAAAGATCATGTGGTAAGAGACGGCCACTGCGATGCCGATACTGTCGAAGGCAGTCAGGTGTATTGCCGCCGAAGGCTGCCGTCCAAGTACCGACAGGCACGAGTTGTTACCGAAGGTGTTCAGGTGTGTAGCCACCGAAGACGGCTTGCTGCAGTATCGACAGGTGTGTTGCTGCCGAAGGCGGCCCGCTGCAGTGCCGACATGTATGTTGCTGCCGAAGGCGGTCCACTGCAGTACCGATAGGTGTGTTGCCACCGAAGGTGGCCTGCTACAGTGCCAACAAGCACGGGCTTGCACTAGTTTATATAACATGGCACGTCAGTCTTGTGCTGACTAGACAAAATGGAATCAAAAGCTGACTAGGACAAAAATGCATGCTGATTATGATACTTCAGGCCGTCCGATCCCATATACCATTTGGATAATATTTCATATCTATCCAATCAAAGTTGTGATTTACATGAGCATCCCATGATCTAATCAAGGGGAGAGCAAATAGCGAGTGGGGAGAGAGAAACCGCCCGCCTAGATCCCTCTCTATCACTTTCTCAATTAATGCCCCGATCTCTAAATTCCCGTCCTATTTAAAATTGTCCTATTTCTCTCTCTCTCTCTCTCTCTCTCTCTCTCTCTCTCTCTCTCTCTCTCTCTCTCTCTCTCTCTCTCTCTCTCTCTCTCTCTAAACCCCATTCCTATGACGATCGTTGCATTGCTGATACCACCGAAGGCGATCGCAGTTGCTACCGAAGGTGGCCGTCCGAGAACCAACTTTGTTTTGCTGCTGAAGGCGGCTGTCCGAGTGCTGATTTTGTTTTGCAGCTGAAGGCGACCGTTGTATTGCTGATGCCGCCGAAGGTGATCGCAATGGCTGCCGAAGGTGGCCGTCTGAGTGCCAGCTTTGTTTTGCTACTGAAGGCAGCCGTTGCATTGCCGATGCCACCGAAGGCGGTCGTAGTGGCCGTCGAATGCGATCGCAATTGCTGCCAAAGGTGGCCGTCCGAGTGCCGACTTTGTTTTGCTGCTGAAGGTGGCTATCCGGGTGCCGACTTTGTTTTACTGGTGCCGACTTTGTTTTACTGCTGAAGGCGACTGTTGCATTGTTGATGCCACCGAAGGCGATCACATTTGCTGCCGAAGGCGACCGTCTGAGTGCCGGCTTTGCAAAGTTTTGCTGCTGAAAGCAACCATTGCATTATTGATGCTGTCGAAGGCGGTAGCAGTGGCCGCCAAAGGCGGCTGTCCGAGTGCCGACATGCACGGGCATGCACTAGTATATATATATGTTGTTTCTCGATTCTCCTCCTTTCTAGCTAATGGATTTATTGTTATGTATTACTCTAGGCAAGGGGGTGTTTGGAATATCAGTGTGGTGATCTGGTTTCATGTGGACCTGCTTGCAAAACGTCATGTTCCCTGGTCGTCGTGCATGTTGGTAGGTAAATCAGCTTTCCAATTCGGTTTGCATGTAGGTTGGCATGGCACTTTTGCATCTTCTCTATAAGCAAACTCTTTGTGGGTACCCCACCTTGACTTTTGGGGGGTGTTAAGATGTACTTATATTTCTCTTTTATGTCATTTCCATTACATGTATTTTACCGTTTATTTTTGTGTGATATTCTCACTTATAGATGATCATACTCAGATGTATCCCTTTATATTTGGCCTTGGAGCTCCTGTAAATTTGAGCATTGTTCTTGAAGCCTTCTCCCCATGTGTGCCTTTTGGGCTTTCTCCCATGGTAACATTAATTTTTTTTATTGAGAGTAAGCAACATTTTAAATAACATTCTAAAGCCTAAAAATGGGGTAAAATGGGCAAAAGTTAAGAAGATATAATGACTAATTTGGAAACATGTAAAGACATCATTTATTGACTAATTTTGTGAGTAACCCAAACAATTGATGTAAAATGCATAATTGCAGTTGTAGCTGTTAATTGTGCAAAATACATTACTATTGCGTCACATACACACACCACTCGATTTTAGATGTATCATAAGCTAAACAAATATAACAAAAGCGATAATCACACGCACTTGCCATCTAATCCAATGTTTTAATGAATTTATTCTTTAGCCTACCAGTTTATTCCAATAGTCTAGCATGTCCATCGCACATGACCTTGCCTTCTCTAAAGCCTTCGTTTTTCATTCATTCCATACTTGAGAACCCCTGGGATGTGTGTGTCCATCAAGTAGTGATCCCAATTGATGTGCTTGGTGTCAAAATCAAATAAATCCTTATCCTTTTCCATTGCCACTCTCAGCTTATGCAAGTTCCGGTCATCGAAGCTGCTCACCAAACCATAAAATCAAGTTTAATGCAACATAATAAAAAGATATTTCCTTTGAAATGATAAGGGAGACCAACAACATGGTTTGTACTCTTTAAGAGCATCATCTACCTTCTTTGAAAGAGAGTATATGGTTTGTATGCTTTGGCCAATGCCATCAGGTGTACGTATTTTCGGTTCAGATGAACGTATTGAGTCTGTAAGGTGCAAGAACAAAGGAGTATACCCAACAACCATAAAACCTGACACAAGATATTAAAAAATAATCCTAAAGGTCATTTTATATACATTGTTAATCATTTCAGATATTTTAAGAAAAGATCTTAAAGAAAATCGACCTGTAGTGGTAGCTTCTGGCGAAGGGTCATATAGATGCAAAAGCTAGTGATTGTTGGGAAGAAAAAGGATCTTCCCACCTTGATGGGCCTTCCGTCTCTTCCGATGTAGGGATTCATCAAGAAATACCGAACTGCGGCGTCATGGATTGTTTTGATCTTCAATGGATTTCTTACCGATGAGCCTACATGATAGATGTACATTGAAGGTTTACAGGAGTAGGCGGCCACAGTCACGATCATAGCATTCACCACCATGTCTACCGGGACCTACACAATTGAGCTCATGCATTCCGTAACCACCATGCACATGCTTGTTGTAATCTAAATTAGGAATTCCTATGATATTATTAATTAACCAACCGTATCCAAAATAGTCGCAGGATTTGCAGGGAAGCATGCTAGTTGTCCCATACCATAGGCGACGATGGGTAAGTCCATAGTTCTGCTATCATCAATAATTAAGGTTTAATAGACATGATTAGATTACAAACCAAACACTCTGCATTTTGTCTGATCGAGTTTACCTGACTCCTTCGATCCAACCAGGGAATGGGTCCTTGTAAGTGCTTGTTATGACGGTTGGGCGCAAAATAATAATGGGAAGGTCCCCTCTTAGGTCACCAAGAAGCATCTCTCCCATTGCTTTAGTAAAAGAATAAGTGTTTGACCATCCAAACAAATTAGCCCTGGTTACCAAAGAGCTGACGCTGGCTTACCATAGAGAAAGAAATGCATGCAAGCAGAGTTTGTTGTACTACAATTTATTACTGCATGGATTAGCTACTGCCTAACGATGGTTCATCTCCATGAACACACAAGGTTTGCCACTTGTTCTTTAGCATCTCTGCGTTTAAAAGTGAACATAACCATGAACACACAAGGTTTGGGCTTACTTGCCTCTTGATAGTCAATTTTTCTATTTTAGGAAAGCTATAGCTTGTTTTAAGCCTAAATAGTCCATCTAGCAATGGAATTTCACTAGTGTGCTATGAAGATTTGCATTTTTTATTTTGGCAATTTTGTGAATTTAGAGTTATCTATTCTAGTGATATTTATGTAGGGTTTTCTTTTAAAATAGGTCCGAGGGAATACACCCAGGCAGAATTTGATTGATTCTGAATAATATTGTTGTGTATACTTCTCTTTTTGTGTGTGTGCTCTTCCTTCCCTCGCACGTGGGTTTCTAGGGTTTCTAGCCTACATCAAATAGTGTGAGATTCATCGTTTGTTCAGATCTATAACCATCAATCAGTAATAATCTTAGCAGTTATGATATTTTTTTGAGATCTTACTTGCTATTTTATTATTTTTCAAGGGTTTTTGGTTTGTGGCTTTATGGCTAAGAAGCACTGACACTGGTACGGGGACACGATTACGACATGACACGGGTACATCGACACGATAAATCCTAAAAAAGGACACAGGTACGACGGGGATACGAAAAAATCAATTAATAATTTTTATTTATATTTTATATGTGTTTATAATTTGTATATATTTCAATAACCGAAAAAATCTCTTAGAAAACAACTAAAATGAAAATTTAATGCATACTGAATCACAACCGCTAGTTACACCCAGCCCAATTGGTGAATCAAATACAACCCTAAATGGCATGGAAAAGAATGGTTGTGTTTCAGTTTTGGCTTCAATCTATCTGAAACCTCAAAGGATCAGATAGGTTAAAGCCAAAACTGAATCGTAATCGTCCGTTACAACCAACCTGACAAGTCAATTATACTCAGGCCCAAATGACATGCAAAAGAATGATTGCGATTTAGTTTTGGATTCAACCTATCTGATCCTTTGAGGTTTTAGCCTCAGAGGATCAGAGAGGTTGAAACCAAAACTGAATCACAACAGCTTGTGACCCGACCCTATATCGAATAACCCGTCAACCGTCGTGTCCGGTGCATGTCCGGCGAGTGTCCGGCTCCCGGAAGCACGTGAGACATGGCACATGCGTGTCCGACGAGTGTCGGTGTCCGACCATTGTCCTACAAGGGTACGGGGGGCCTGGGGAAGTGTTCGTGCTTCCTAGCTTTATAGTCAAAAGGTCAACTTAACAGTCATTGTTCTTGGCAACAGTTATTCCCCTACATGTGAAGGAAGATGCAAGCATTTATTTTCACCTCAATTCGTTTAATTTAGTTATCTATTACGAAAACTTTAAAATGGACAAAGAAAGAAAGTGGTAAACTTGATCAATATTGTGCTTTATCGTATCCTTTTTCTTTATGATTCTTTTGAAGAGGTCAAGAGGTACTCATTATAGGTATTGTAGCAAGAACATATGACCTCTCTTTTAAGCGACCAAGAGAGGAGTGTGGAAGAGACTCCCGGGGAGATGGTGACATGAGAGAATGGGAATATGGTTAAGATTGGCTCTCCAAATCCATGAGGTTCTTAGAGGGATTTTTTTTATTTCTTTTTTTGTTAGTAAGCATCATATCACAGATGGGATGCAATCATCTGAAGGTTGCGATGGGGAATGAAAGTTTTTGTATATGGAAAGGTTGGAATTGGAGGGGGGTCGTGAGTGGAAATGGTGTGTTAGTCGAGGCCAAAGGATCCAAAGAAGGAGAATGCTGGTTGTTTCTTTGTTACTAAACTTCCCTTTGCATCCATCTGGATCTATAATTGCTGATTGATATTGAAATTGAAGAAGCGGATAAAGCTTTTATCATGTTGCGTTCTCTACCTTATTCTTTAAGCAGTTATAACCATCTTACTTTTTGAACAAGATGTGAATGGAGGATGTCACCACAATGTTTCTGAATAATGAATAGAGAAGTCCTTGTTATTTGGAATCATATGCCACAACTTTGGTTTGGTACGAGGGAAAAATGGTAGGTTTAGGAGAATAAGAATAAATGTATATCTAAGGTCTAAACTAAAGGGTAATAATGCCGTGATTCGCTACTATTGTAAGTAGTACAGAGATATGAAAGGGGGATGCAGAAAGCTCAAAGAAAGCGATAAAAAAGTGTCTATTGATGCACCAAAAGTGGCAAAAGATGGTTCAGACAATAGTTAGCATTCAATTCTCAGAGTCTCAGACGATACAGATTATTCACTATGATAAATTGGTTTTGAATTCCTGATGTTCCTATCACATGTATCCTGAGGTCTTATTTGCAGTTTTGGACCATATCACTCCATTAATGGTGAAACATTCTTTAAGGGGAATAATTTGGTTACTAGATTGGCGTGATAACAATAGTGCAGATCAATATACATAATAGGGTTGTAAGAACATTGACATACATGCAGCGTATCCTAGAGCTCAAGAAGAGTTTCTTTCCTTTGGCGACTATGGATTAATGTTTGCAAGGTTATGGTAGCAGTGACATTGTGAAGGTCCTTAAGGGGTGACTTAGTTCTTGTGAAGAGTAAGAAAAATCGGTTGTATACATGCTCTTCCAGATGATCTAGTGACAAATAGAACAACAAGTTTTACTACCACAAAACATGGATTCAGGCTCAAGTAGATTATTGTATTGCGTTTGGGCCCCATAATCAATCGAGGTTTGGCTGAGCTACACAAGCGGAACCTACTTGGCAGGATCATGACATGCAAGGTGGATTCTATAAAGACTGTATGTACTGAAAAGATGTGCTGGTGAAGTTCAGTAGGTGTACTAAGGTGTTTTGAATTATATACATAGTGATGGTTGGGTGTCGCCACCGATTCCATTTTGGGTGGAGCCTTTTGCATTATGAGCTCTATTTATTACTTTTCCAAACGGATCTGAGTTTATGCATTGAACAGCAAAGTGTGCGGGTATTTGTCACCTTGAACTAGTGAATGGTTTTGGTCGAGAAGCAAACATGCATCAAATTAAAAAGAAAAAGGTCTGATAACAAAACAAATTTTCTTAAAATGAGTTCATGAGGTTTTTGCTTCATATTAATATTTGGGATGATATAGATTTTTAAGTTCGACATTGACTTGAATTATCATTTGCATCTACATGATGAACCAATAGTAGCCGAAACAAAAATGCTGCAACTTTATTGTAGAAGACTAAATTTAGAAATACCTTAATCCAAGAACTTAGTTTTTTACTTTTTTTACAAAATTTGTACTTTAAAGCATATCCTTAAAAACTTGTATAATGTTGAACACAGTTCTTGAAGCTTTGGTTTAATTAACTTTTTGGCTGACAGTTTGGACCACATTCACATGGAGTTCATTGTTATCATGTCTAATGATAAGCATGGTTCTTCCAACAAAAGAAAAGCATTTGGAAAGGCACTTCATAATGCCATTAGATGTGGCAGTACACATGCATGGTAGAGTTAATTATGAACCATTCTACATAAGAACCATGTACTAATCTATGACCATCTATGCAAATCATGAAAGGGATTTTGTGCCAAACCTTTCTGTGCCCAATTCTTTCATGAAAATCTTTATAGTGTCTCCTGAAGCTTTATCTCTCTTCAGTTCCCTTAACTTTTCTTCTGCCAATTCGACTTCTGTCTCAATGTTCAAACTCGAGAGCCTATCAGGGGCCTTACCCATCTCAAATGCTTTCTCTAGTATAATTCCTGACTTCTCCTTCACTGCATAAGCTGAAATATGATAAAATGGTGGCAAGAACCATAAGTATGTCATGACTCATGAGATACTAAATATTGAATAGTAAAAATTTAACATAATACTAGAGTGTGTTAAACATTAATGATTGTGAATTAGAATTTTGATTTCATATATTTCTAATGAATCTGTTTTTATTTTTATTTACTAAAGAACACCTAGGTTAATTATGAAGATAAACCGAATCTTATGACACCGAAGTGTGTAGAATCCAAGTTCTTACTCTATTATGCTTGCTAAAGATAGATAAAATAGAAGGGATCTAAATATAGGTAAAAAAGATTCTTTATTATATCAATACTCACCGGTCGAAATGTGAAGAAGTGCCTCAAGTTTGACACATCTCATCGCGAACGCTAGAATGTGCTTGGTTCCTAAGGTATTGATCCCTAGAGCCACATCATACCTACAATTATTTTAACCAAAGTGCACGAAGAGAGTAAATCTTAAATTTAGAAAATGTGTTGCATAACTGATCGTTGAGACATTAATAATCTTCAATTATTAGATGAAATTTGCTTTAGGGTTACCTTTCATTGAAGTTTGTGGTTGCTGCTACATTGATGATAAGATTGATCTCACTCCACATGATTTTATTTAGGTTGTCATCCCTCACTCCTAAGCTCTCTATGGCAACATCACCTGCCACCGGTGTTACCTTGTTCCAGAAATATGAATCGAAACTTCCCCCATACTTGTCTCTCAGTATCTTGAATAGATCCATTTGTAAAACCTGAAAATCAGACAAGTAGCAGGTTCAGGATTTTACAAAATCACAAAATTGTTTTGCATGGCCTATTGAAAGTATGTTAATTGACAAGTGGTATCTCTCTCTCTCTCTCTCTCTCTCTCTCTCTCTCTCTCTCTATATATATATATATATATATATATATATATATATATATATATATATATATATATATATATATATATATATATATATATATATACAGAGAGAGAGAGAGAGAGAAATGTTAAAATGTGGCGTGCGGTGTCGCACTAGCCGTCTGATGCACCGCTGCGGTGTGTGCGATGCACGCAGCCGTGCACCAGACGGCTGCGGTGCGATGCCGCACGCACTTCACACCGCATCCTAACACGCCTCTCTCTCTCTCTCTCTCTCTCTCTCTCTCTATATATATATATATATATATATATATATATATATATATATATATATATATATATATATAGGGTTAGGTTCAATGGACACTGTTTTTCACTCAATTTTTTACACCGATTTTCAAACCATTAGATAGAGGTTACAGAATTTCTTGATTTTTTGTTAGCATAATCATATTGTCTTAGATAACACATCTACAAAAAATCAGCACATTCTAAAGCCTCTAGACTTATTAAATGTGCTCTTCAAATTAACGATTAAAATGGACGGTCGATAAAGCCTTTTAGTTTTGATGTACTTGGAGGCTTTAGAATGTTCTGATTTTTTGTAGACGTGCTATCTAGGATAAAGTGATTATGCTCACAAAAAATCAAGAAATTCTGAAACCTCTATCTAATGTTTTGAAAATCGGTGTAAAAAATTGAGTGCAAAAACAGTGTCCATTGAACCTGACCTATATATATATATATATATATATATATATATATATATATATATATATATATATATATATAACGAAAGAGAGAGAGAGACAGAGAGAGGGCTATTAGGTTGGGCTGTGAGCTGCCGATTTAGAAAGTGAGCTACACTCACTTTGACCCCTCTAGAAGTTTTAGAATTTGATGTAATTTGGTAAGGGTGTTGTTTAGGGTAAGATGATCATCCTCACCAATTTTTATAAAATTCCAAATCTTCTAGGGTCATCAAATGGTCAAGCAAAATCTGTCGTCCGCAGTCACCGTTAAAATCTATAGATTTTATTTCGACCATTTGATGACCCTAGAAGTTTTGGAATTTGGTATGAAAATTGGTAAGGATGATCATCTTACCCTAAACAACACCATCACCAAAATTTATCAAATTCTAAAACTTCTAGGGGGGTCAAAGTGAGTGCAGCTCACTTTCTCCTCTAGCAGCTCACTGTAACATTCCTCTCTCTCTCTCTCTCCCTTATATATATATATATATATATATATATATATAGGAAAGTGCTAACGTGCGGTGGATTAACGTGAGGCCAAGTGAATGGCCGCACGTGTAGGTTTTTTTTAATTTTTTTTTTTCGAGGGTGATCACCTACCCCTTGATGAGCCACATGTCAAAAATCAATTGTAAGACCTATAGGTGCTTCAAATGTGCTCGGCATTTTTGACCGTTCAAATGAACGGTCAAAAAAGCCAAGCACATTTGAAGCACCTATAGGTCTTACAATTGATTTTTGACATACGACTTATCAAGGGGTAGGTGATCACTTTTGAAAAAAAAAATTAAAAAAAAAATGTACACGTGGCCACCATGGAGGTGGCCGCACGTTAGCCGCATGATAATCCGCCACATCATAGCATAACCCATATATGGAAAATGCTAATGTGCGGCGGATTAACGTGAGGCTAACGTGCGGCCAAGTGAATGACCGCACGTGTAGATTATATATATATATATATATATATATATATATATATATATATATATATATATATATATATATATATATATATATATATATATATATATATGAGGGGCAGTGATTAACTGCATCGAGCGGCACCTCAGCCGTTTGTGCATTGCACGTACAGGATTAGTAGTGTTAAATGTATAATTGTGCTCGGAAACTCGACATCAAAAACCACTTGTTTCTTCTGTTTTTTTTTTTTTCTTTTGCTAAGTCTGGAAACTTTAGATTTCTGAAATGGGATCTACGACGTAGATGAATTACTAACTTTATTTTTGGTTTTGCAGCAAACCCCCCCTCTCTTGCACAAAGTGGTTGTGGCTGTGAATTCGGCGTTCTTGCATATTCAACCGATTTTTGAAGCCTCCATGTCTGGGCTCCATTAGGAGTACACTAAACACTGGTCCCCTTTATGACAGCTCTCAACAAGAGAGACTCAACCATGAGTGGCCTTGGTCAAGGATTCAAATAAGTGCGACATATTTCCTCCCACTCTATAATGGAGGGCCTCCCTCTCGTCTCAGTGGAGAGCCTTCAAGCCTGTGGGGTTATTGAAAATCAGGACATTTCTCTCGCTCTTCTGGTGAGTTTTGATCCTTGGTCTATCTTGTGTCGTCACACTAATAGGTGATCTACCGAGCACTTGGTGCCTTCAGAAAGAAAAAAAAAAAAACCGATTCTCTCTCTCTCTCTCTCTGTTTGTGTGTGTATGTGCACGCCCGCGTGTTGGTTGATAATTACAGTTAAAAATTAGCTTAAAACTCAACCCTGGATAATTACTGTTAAAAATACATACAAGACCACTAAGCTGACCTCACACTGCAAGCGCTCTTTCGCTGACGCAACGTCGATCGCTCGCACCAACAGGAACAAGTTCTTGACATTTGGTTGGATCCTTAGCACCTTCTCTATAAACACTTCATCAACAGCAGCAGAAGAAGAAAGGCAAATGGTCTTAAATTAATTATACATTAATAGAGTTGAAACATGCAGAGGCTATGAGGAGCTTGTACTACCCTTTGCTAGAAAACCAGTTGCACCAGTGACCAAGATGCTCTTGTTCTCCAAAGAGCTTAGAATTAGAGCATTACTCAGCTCCATGATTGAGAGAGAGGGAGAGAGAGAGAGAGAGAGAGACAGAGAGAGAAGCTTTATCTGTGTTGGGTTATATATATAGTGGTTGGAAGCAGGGCCGGCTCGACCACTATACCATAAGGCCATGAGAGAGAGAGAGAGAAGCTATGTCTGTGTTGGGCTATGTATGGAGGTTGGAAGCGGGGCCGGCTCAACCATTATACCATAAGGCCATTAAGGCGGTAGCCTAAGGCCTCATGTGAAAGAAGAGAAATGCTAATCAGCCCGAAGGTTTTTCCGATTTCGCTCAGCTTGATTTACGTGGCAGTGTGCAACTGGTGGTGTAAAAGATTTAAACATTGCTAGTGGGTTTATGCCAACAGTTGTATGCTGCCAAGTCAATCGGGCTGGCAGAATCGAGAAAACCTTCATACTAAGTTACATTTCACACTTCTTAAAATTTTATGGAAGGTAGAGAGAGAAAGACCATAGATAAGTTACTCTCGAGATAATGTTACTCCCAATCTACTACAAACCACTCAATCTCCGACACCTATCACTCATGCTATGCAGCACAAGGATACCTAAAGCCTGACGACAATTTTACCCTCGTAGCCTACGTGTGATCTGTCAAGATAACATCGGGCCACGTTTCTTTCTAAGACCTCAAAGGAAGTTGTAAGGTGATGTAGCTGGTATGTAAGTTGTTTGTCTACCAAAAAAATATAAAAAAAATAAGGCCGGCCTACACCTGTTACTAGCCTACGATCAAAGATTCATTACTAAAATCGACTTGAAAGCCAACACCCACCCACCAGGGGATAGGAGAGTTGGCAACGCAACTGATGCTTGAGGTTGTGGGTTCAACTCCTCTTTCCCTCGATTTATCTAGGCGTGATGTGGGATTCACTCCCGGAGGGATTGGTCCGACCCTAAAGTGGGCCCATAGGCCGATAAACGATGGCCAACTACCACACCTACTTGTATCCTTCGTTGGAGCTGCAAACGGGGCTGAGCGTGATGCACCCGGATTGGATGACCATGATTGGCGACTTTCGTGTGCGTGTGTGATGTTGGAGCATCACCCTCTCTCTCATTGGTCCATTCCAAGGGCATGTATGTCATTTCAAGCCCTTGAAATGGACCAATGAGAGAGAGGGTGATCGTTCTCGAGTCCACGTGGCACGAGAAATCATCAAGTTCATGATTTTTGTGGGGGCAAATTGGTGATACATCCCTGACAGAGGATCCAGATCATGGTTAAGACTCCAAAACTTTCTCTTTTATGCTAAGTCCATGTAACTAACTGTCAAATAGAATTTAATTGTAAATGCCAAACTATATCTGAGATCCTATTCTGCCAAAGAGATCAAATCCCGTATAAAGTTTGTGATTTTGGACTGCTACAATGGTTTCATATTGCTATAGTGATTTTAGGCTGTTACAGTATTTTCGAACTGCTATTGTGATTTTGGACTGCTATAGTATTCGGATTGCTACATTGATTTTAGTTAGGTTTAGGGTTAGGGTTCATCGTTAGGGATATATAATTAGGGTTAGGTTTAGGGTTCACTATTTAGGGTATAGAATTAGGGTCAAGGTTAGGGTTCACTATTAGGGGTATAGAAGTAGAGTCAGGGTTAAGATTAAGGTTCAATATTTAGGGTATAAAATTAGGGTTAGGGTTAGGGTTTAGTTTAGGGTTCACTATTTAGGGTATAGAAGTAGGGCTAGGGTTTCACCACACGACAAATACATTTCGGAATTCTGAAACGTTTTTGTCGTGTTATGAAACCGGTTTAACTATATGGTAAATGGAAGGTGTGTGGGTAATTTTCAGACTCAGTTGGTAGGCACAATCTAACAAACCAAAGAGGCATAAGAGGCCGGATTTATGTGGAAAAATCTCTTCTCAATATTAAAGAAAAAACAACCACGAGGTGGGGCGAGAAACGTACTAGCAAACCAAACATGTAACAAACTCTCACCCAAACCCACATACACTCAGAAAGGGTCTCCTAAATACTGACCTTCCTTTAGCTCTCTCTCTCTAGCTCCGAAAACTCTGGAAGTAATGGGCAGCACTTCCCCTTCCAGAATTCGGATCCTTTTTTTTAAAGAGGGTAGGTCCCCTTTTTGTAGTGATGTGCTTCCGTGGTTTTAGCAACCACCTCGCACATAAATGACATGTCTTCTTGTTATCACTCCTTCATGCTGGGACAGTCACTGGGGCATATGCATCTTGCATTACTGGTCGACCAAAAATATCAGAGCGTGGGATGTCCACTTGTAACCGTCATCTGACCGAGATTTTCGGGCATAACTACCTGAAAAATCTTGGCTCTTGATCTGTGGGTACAAATTTTGGCAAGAAGTTTGCAAACAAAGGGACCCACCGGCCCTGCCTGGTGGGCCCCCGAAGACTACAGCGGGACCCACCAGCCCTGCCTGGTGGGCCCCCGAAGACTACAGCGGGACCCACCAGCCCTGCCTGGTGGACCCCCGAAGACTACAGCGGGACCCACCGACCCTGCCTGGTGGGCCCCCGGAGACTATCATAGGACCCACCGGCCCTGCCTGGTGGGCCCAAAAGCCTGGGAATCCCCCAGGAGACGATAGCGGGACCCACCAGCTTTACCTCATTACCTGAAGGATCCCCAGATACAACAGCAGAAACCGCCATTTGCCACCAGAAAATCCTATAAATAGCAACCCTTCGAATGTAAAAGGGGCCGATTTCCACTTCTGAGATCGAATTTTCAGAAACCAGAGCTCTGGATTTCAGTTTCCATCCTTTCACTTCCTCTCTTCGATCTTCTTCTTGTCTTTGAAGAGATCAAAGGAGTTTCAGTGATACTCGGCCTGTCGAGATCACTTCAATACAAGTATTAGTGAATTCGGATTGCTCCCTATAGCACGGAGACGTAGGCTTTGGCTGAACTCCGAGATCACACCTCTTGTGTCAAACGCTCTCCGTTTGCATATTGAAAGCATCAACTTCAATCAACAGATCTAACAACGATCTTCGATTCAAACCTCAATTGACTAGTGCGGCGAAGTCTTAGGGTCGGCACGAAGACTTTCCCCCACATGATCTTCGAGCCCAATCTTAGCGTGAATATCGGAGCTGCTTTGGAGTGAAAAAAATGGGATTCCTCTCAGATTCATCTGCATCTTGGCCGGTCAGTCAGTCAGTTTTGAGTGACTAGTCGGTCGACACCCATGGGTTAATCGATCAATATGGCTCATTAGACTCATTGGCTCTAACCCTCTCTGAAATGAGGTGGCTGGAAGACTGGCTGGCGCCCCTGGGCCTGTTGGTCGCACGGTTCTATGTAACCTTCAACTGGTCAACCGACTGGTTCTTATGGATCGGTTGATTAGTTCTTAGCGGTCGATGAGTGAGACAACTCAATAACCGATTGCTTATGTCATCAGAGAAAAGCAAGAAGTTATTGGTGTTGACTTTGATGTCACCAGATACGCGATTGTCAAGTCGATCGGTCTAAAAGGGATGCGACTGTCGATCAGTTTATGTCAACCAGTCAATACCGATCGGTTCAAAGCCACCCCCAATCAAGGGCCACATGATTTGGCCGACCAATTAATGCCGATCAATCGGTACAATTCAGTTGATCGATCAATGTAATACGGTTAAAGCCACCCCTAATGGAGGGCCATCTGATTTGGCCTACCGGTTAATACCGATCGATGGTTGCCACTAGGGATGGCAACGGGTCAGGTTTGGGACAGATCAGTCCATCCCGACCCCGTCCCACTAAGAAATATATTATCCCAAAACCGTGTCAAGTTTGAATGATCAATCCCAAACCCGTCCTACTCATACTAGTAAAAACCCAAACCTATTTCGTCCTGTCCTACTTATGTTTATGCAAGACAAGTCCAAGATAGTTGATTAAATTTTGAACTAAACCTATTTTGTTAAGAGAAGCAATGAATATATTAAGATCTAAATTCATTATAACACAAAATAACAGTTTCTATGTTTTTGTTATATATATATATATATATATATATATATATATATATATATATATATAGAGAGAGAGAGAGAGAGAGAAAGAAATGATATAATGCGACATGCGGTAAATGCGGCACCGCACCGCAGTCATCTGATGCACCGCTACGTGCATGTGATGCAATCAGCACGTGCATCAAACGGCTGCAGTACAGTGCCGCACGTACGTACTGCATTATAGCAGTATATATATATATATATATATATATATATATATATATATATATATATATATATATATATATATATATATATAAATATAAAGAGAGAGAGAGAGAGAACTGAAGAGAGAGCACTGTTAAGGTGCGGCGTGCGATGCGTGCGGTCTCGCACCGTAGCTGTCTGATGCACCCGCTGTGTGCGTGCGGTGCGAGACCTGAGATGTAGCTTCGTTGCTACACCTCAAGTGTAGTTTACCATCCTAGAACTTTTTGAATTTGGTGGTTTGTGACGAATGTGTTATCTAGGGTAAGGTGATCATCCTCACCAAAAATTAGTACATTCTAAAACTTTTAGGGTCATCAAATGTTTGAACTTTTATCGACCGTTCATTGTAACTGTTAATTTTACCTAGCACATTTGATGACCCTAGAAGTTCTAAAATTTGCTAATTTTTGGTAAGGATGATCACCTTACACTAGACAACAAATCCACCAAAAACCATCAAATTATAAAACTTCTAGAATGGTAAACAAGCGAAAGGTGCAGCAACAATGCTACACCTCATGTGTAGGGTCCCTGCCCCCCGCTCTCTCTCTCTCTCTCTCTCTCTCTCTCTCTCTCTCTCTTTATGTATATATATATATATATATATATATATATATATATATATATATATATATATATATATATATATATATATATATATATATATATATATATATATATATATATATATAATGAATTAAACATATACACTACAATGAAAATGTATAATTTACTACAAGTCTACAATTAGTTAAACACCATGAACATATTGATAATTAAGTCAGATATGTTCTAGAAATTTTACAAACAAAAGACATGAGATGCATCATCTCCTTAAACATAGTATTGGTTTAATACAAAATAGGATACTAAACTTCATCCACATAAAATAATCAAACGGTAAAAGAAATAACATATATCTAATCAGGTTGGGTCGGGGTAGGCTAATCATAACCCGTACCAAACTTGGTCAGGTTTATTTTGTAAATCCCAAATCTGTCTAAACCCAATTAGTTTCATCCCAAACCCAGCCCAATAGGATCAGTGGGGTTGGGTTTTCCATTTACCCTATTACATTCCTAGTTGCCACCTGATGCTCCAGCCATCCCCATTAGGGGAAATGATGGGTCCCCACTTCACTTCTTCATTCTCTGCAATCATGATAGGGGTGAGTGGGTGGACTTTGATAACTCCACCCCCTCTATTTCCTATGCTACCTATTGTAGCATATGCCATAGCCGTCCGATGTCCGCCCGATAAATCTCGGTGTTAACTCCATAGGATCGACGGACCTGTGTTGGGCTTGATATCATAATTTGGGTGCATGATTGATGCTATTCACACACTTCGGCCTCCACGTGCACGTTTCTGATTGTTAGTCTTTTAATGATATTTTTGGTACACAAATAAGGGTATATGTGTCATTTGTATGGTTTGAAAAGTTAAACCGATAATTATGAGGGATTTATTGTTTAAGGGTGGGTTGTTACAGGGACTTTTACTAAGATGCTAATTTGAGCATCCAAAATGCCAGTGTAGTCTTTTGTCAGGAACCTATCACATAAGTCCCCCTTTTTTTGTTCTTAATTCACTGGTACCGTAGGTGGTTTGATGTGGTGCACGTGACAGGCATGTGCCACTGCAAGAAAATTAAGGGGTGTGTCACTAAATTAAGGCAATTTTAGTTGGATGAAACCTGCTTCCTTACCAACGGGCTCTGGCCTGAGTGGTACTCTCTCCCCTGTTGGAGAGCTTCCATGTTCGACTCTAGGTATGGACACCGTGGAGGAAACTTTCCCTAAAGGTCATTGTTGCCTTGTTTGCACGTGCGAATCTTGGCCAATGATGTCATGTTCACAGGATTATGAAAGTCAATATAAATAGCAGTTATGATGCCTTCCCCCGTTTCGATCTCTGGACTTGTTTGAGCCCATGATCTAACGCCTTGTCCTCTAACTACCTGACCAAACCATAAAAAAAACTAATTCATTGACAAGGGTTGGGACTTTTGTCGGGCCTAGTATAGTCGAGTCTAATTTCACTGACAATTGTTAGACACCTAGGTAGTTGAATGGAAGATGGAGGATGCAATGTAGAGCAATCCCTCTCTCCTTCTGCCATGTATTATCTAGCCCACTATAGTCGAGGCCTATATAGCCATGTGTTAGTCGAGTTTTGGGGCAAGAGGGTATTTAACAGTGGTATCAGAACAAAGTTTCGCCCAACCTCAGTTCAAGAGGGGCCAGGTTGTGCCTCTTCCTGTGTTCCGCGCAAGAGGCCAAAAGGCCATCGGAGTCTACCTAGCCTCATGGCATTCCGCATGAGACGGGGGCCTCGGAGTTTGTCTAGCCCTAGACTCGTGTGAGGGGGAATTGTTGGGTTTACTCCCACATCGGCAAGGGGGCTAGGCCGTGGTGTCTTCATATACCCTCTGTGTATGTTGGGGTAATCGGTCTCGCACCAATGTCAATCCATTGTACCGCGGAAGCCTTCAGCCCCTCAGGATGGTGATTGAGGTTCGAGGATCTGAGCTCTGCAGAGATCGCAACTCTATACAGAGAATACGATACACAAATACAATGACAACGAACGCCACGGAATCACAGGCAATCAAGAACTTAGATTATCTCATAGCAAGAATTACACTATGCAGTGATCATCGTTTGTCGGACCCCGCAAACATTTATCTTTCTCCTCTCACAGATTACACCCACGAAGTGGAGAACAACACGCCCAAGAGATACACAAAGATTATCGAAGGATCACCAAGAGATGAAATCATCCGCCGAAGTATAAGTCGGGAACTCGGAGAAGATCCGCACACTGCATCCTTTTCTTCCTCTCTTCTTCTTCTTTTTCTTCTTCTTCTTTCTCTCTACTTTCCTTCCTTTCTCTTCTCTCTAAGTGGTAAACCCTAGACAGAGTTTTCGTTCTCTCCTCGACCATGACTCGCTCTCAATCCTCTACCTAGAAGAACCACTCCACCATGATCATAACCACCATGCTCTCACAAGCATCCAAGAGCCTCAAGGGAGCGTCGTGTCGACCCCTCCCCCCCTTCAATCTTTTCGTTCTTCTGTAGACGATTTCGAACCCACCACTGTAGCCGTCGTCGACGATTTCCCTTGAGTTCCAATCACTCATCAAGCCTCCTCTCCTTTCCCCTATATAACAACGGTTAGGGTAGGGCGTCATACACCAATTGGAAACCCAACTAGAAGTTGTCTTGCCAAAACAGGAGAATCCGCAACCCGACCCGCACTACCAAAACCCAAGTCGTGCGCACAATGCACCCATCGTGCGCACGATGTATCCAGGATTTTACTCGCCCGACTTTTCTGCCGGTTCATCCGTGCGCACGATCCTGTCTGGTAGTGGCTTTTGCAAGCCAAAACCCAACATGGGCCTCCCCTTACGACCCGAGTTTTGGAACAAAAGGGTATCTAACATTTATAACAATACAACCCATGCTCAGTGATGATCGTCATCTTCTCCTGATCGGCCGGATGCATGGGTATTTTCTCGTAGGTATGGGTCAAATATCACTAACCCATTAGAGACCGACTCGACCCAATCTGACACGAGACATTACACCCATAATTATACTCGGGATGGAGGTTGAGACCCCATGGAATCAAGAAGATTGAACTCAAGATCACATCCCATCTACAGGTAGATGAGGGATTGAGACAATCTACCATCCTATGTTTATTATCAGTGCGATCTTATCTCATCTTTCCTAAGTTGGGTGAACCAACAATTTATATGCTTCACTCATGTCCTTGAAGAACTGGAATTTGCAGGTTCTCACCCAACCAGTTCTTAATCCCACCTTCTTGATTCCGTCAAGAAAAGCAATCCGAACCAGACTGAGACAGGTCACGCCCAACCCTTTTCAAGCTACAGTAAATGGATGTGATGGGAGCAACTGATGCTTTGGTGAGGAGGTGGAGGGTTCGACCGCCCCCGTCGGAACTCGGACGACCGTCTTCAGTGGCAACACCTCCGGCCACATTCGGCAGCCATATTCAAGGGTAAAATCTAGGGGTGGCAATGGTCGTCTCGGGTTCGTGTCGTGTCTGGTGTCGTGTCGTGTCCAAAACTCCTAGACCCGGATCCGACCCGTTTAACTAATCGTGTCTAGATCCTAAACCCGTACCCGACCCACTAATAAACGGGTAGACCCGATAAGACCCGTTTACCACTCGGGTCTATTCAGTTGACCCGATCCGACCCAATCCGACTTGACCCGACCTGACCCGAAAGACCCGCTGTTATTATATATTTATAGTATCAGATTGCTGATAGACCCGACCCGACCTTACATGACCCGTTGAATACTAAACGGGTCTTTCAGGGTCTACCGTGTCCAGACCCGACCCGTTTATTAAACGTGTCTATCGTTTACGATCCGAACCCGTTTAGCCCTGACCCAGACCCGCTAACTTTGTGTCGGGTCTGCCGTGTCGGGTCCGAAATTGCCAGCCCTAGTAAAAACACATTTGCAAGGGCCACCCTGCCACATGATTTGGCCGACCAATTAATACCCATGGGTTGATACAATTCAGTCGTTAACCGACCATCCCCCATTGGGGAAATGATGAGATTATTCTCATGCAACCATGACAGGGGTAAGTCCGTAAGTGGGTTGACTTTGATAACTCCACCCCCTCTATTTTCTAAGCTACCTAATGTAGCACGTGCCATAGCCATCCGATGTCCGCACGGTGAATCTTAGTGACTGGTTGGTTTGCAAGTGGAAATCTTGGCCGTCGGTGTTTACTCCATAGGGCCGATGGACCCTGCGGTTCGACCTCCACGTGCACGTTTCTGATTGCTAGCCTTCTAATGATATTTCTGGTACGCACATAAGGGTATATGTGTCATTTGTGTGATTTGAAAAAGTCAAACCTATCACAAAGCTCCCCTTTTTTTTTCTTCTTTTCTTAATTCACTAGTAATGTGGGTGTCTTGATGGCTTACCGAGTGGCTCGGTTGCACTGCGGGCACATAATGGGAGATGCCGTCCAGCCAAGCGCATCGAGCACGCCAGGCACATGTGGTGCACGTGACAGTCATGTACCGCCGCAAGAAAATTTAGGGCATGTGTCACCAAATTATGACAATTTTAGTTGGATGAAGCCTACTTCATTACCAACGGGCTCTTGCCCGAGTGGTACTTTCTCTCTCTCTTGTTGGAGAGGTTTTGAGTTTGCGGTATGGACACAATGGAGCGAACTTTCCCTCAAGACCATTGTTGACTTGTTTGCACGTGGGAATCCTAGGCAATGAGTCATGTTCACGGGATTATGGAAGTTAATAAAAGTAGTAGTTATGATGTCTTCCCCCATTTCGATCTCTGGACTTGTTTGAGCCCATGATCTAGCACCCAGTCCTCTAACTACCTGACCAATCCATAAAAAACCTAATTCATTGACAGGTGTTGGGACTTTTGTAAGGCCTAGCATAGTCGAGTCTAATTTTATTGACAATTGTTAGACACCTAGGCAGTTGAATGCAAGATGGAGGATGCAATGTAGAGCACTCCCTCTCTCCTTCTGTCATGTATTATCTAGCCCACTATAGTTGAGGCCTATATAGCCACGCTAGTCGGGTTTTGGAGCGAGAGGGTATCTAACAGTGGTTTCAGAGCAAAGTTTCCCCCAACCTCAGTTCAAGAGGGGACATATTGTTCCTCTTCCTGCGTTTCGCACGAGGGGTTAGGGGGGCATCGGAGTCTGTCCAGCCCTAAACTTGTGGCATTCTGCATGAGAGGGGGGTCTCGGATTTTGTCTAACCCTAGCCTCGTGTGAGGGGGAATTGTTGGGTTTACTCCCATATCGACTAGGGGGATTGGGCTGTGGTGTCATATACCCTCTGTGGACTGTTGGGGGAATTGGCCTCACATCGACATCAATCTCTTGTACTGCAGAAGCCTTCATCCCTCAAGGTGTTGCTTGAGGTTTGAGAATCGAATCCGTGAAGAGATCGCAACTCCATACAGAGAATACGATGCACAAATACAATGACAACGTATACCACGGAATCACAGGAAATGAAGGATTTAGATTATCAAATAGCAAGAATAACATCATGCAATGGTCACCGTTTGTCGGACCTCCTGCAACATCTTGCTCATCTCACAAATTACAACCACGAAATAGAGAAAAACACGCTCGAGAGATACACATAGATTACTAAAGGATCACCAAGAGATTAAATCGTCCGTCGAAGTAGAAGCCGAGGTAGACATGTCGAGGTACTAGGAGAAGATTCGCACACCGCGTTCTCTTTCTTCCTCTTCTTCCTCTCTTCTTCTTATTCTTTCTCTCTACTTTCCTTCTCTCTCTTCTCTCTACGCGGCCAACCTTAATCCCTTATGAAGGAACAAAAAAAAAGCTAATTTTTTTTGGTGATCTCTAGTGATTGATGCCAATAAACAAAAGCAATCATGAAGGTACAAAAGATATAAAAGAACTAAAAGAAAACTTTGAGTGATCAGATGCCTCATAAAGGAACAAAAAAAAAGCTAATTTTTTTTTGATGCCATGAAAGAACCTGTTGAGAGTCGTGCAGTTTGGTCGCCATTCTCTTTGTGCTCTCTCTCTCTCTCTCTCTCTCTCTCTCAACGATGGATGTTTTGAGACGACTATGTGGGATCTGGAGTTTCAGAGGGATTGCCATGAAGCGAGAATTTGTAAGGATTTTTTTTGGGAAGGGATTTGGGGGATTTCAAGTGGGATTTGGGGTCCATGGGGTGCGGTCAGGGAAGAGGGGAGGGGCGGGGAGGGTGGGATTTGTGCGCAATCAGTGGGGTTTCGAGCGAGATTGGGGGTTTGCGAGTGAGGAGCTGGGAGGGTGGGATTTGGTCAAGGAGGGAGGTGATCAGTGGGGGTCCATGGATTAGGGACGCGGGGTGCGATTAGAGAAGAGGAGAGGGGCGGGGAGGGTTGAATTTGCTTTAGGAGGGAGGGCGATTAGCAGGGTGCGCAGATGAGGGAAGAGGAAAGGGGGGCGATCAGCGAAGGGCAGAGGACGAACGATTAGTTAGGACTGGCACTGAGGTGTAGAGTTTTATTTTTTTTGAGGTGTCGTGATCGTGTGGTTGAGAGTGCGTTAGAGGGGGTCATCATAGTTGTTTGTACCCCCACAAAAATTGTAGCATATTATATAGATATCATCAATCAGTGCATTGCCTTAAAGCTGAATGTGCAAGGTTTGAAACCTCTACTATTATATTTTTGTATAATATATACTTAACCGGTCCTAACCTGGCCCGACCCTAAAACCTGACAAAACAAGGCTTGGGATGCCCCTTGACCCCCATGGACCGGCCCGTTTTACACCCATAGTTAGCAGGTATGTCAATCTATTCCTTTGGAGAGGGTCCCCTGTACGGTTCGGACCTCCAATGCCCTGCCCTCCAAAGGCCTAAGGGCCTGGCAAGGGAAACCTAAAGCCTTGCCTGACCCGGCCCTCTATAAAAATAAATTATATATATATATATATATATATATATATATATATATATATATAGAGGGCTGGGTTCCTATGACATGTCATAGGGAGTACCCTATGACATATGGTGAATTAGTAATGCTAGAATGTTTAGAATGTGCTGAATTTTTTTGAGGGTGATCATCTTACCTTAGATAGAATGTCCACAAAAAATCAAAGCATTCTAAAACTTGTTGGGGCATCAAATGCTAGAAGCTTTATTGGCCATCCATTTTAACCGTTAAATTGAAAATCATATTTGATGCCTCTAGAAGTTTTAGAATGAGGCGATTTTTTGCGGGGGTCCTATCTAAGATAGGGTGATCATCCTCATAAAAATTCAGAACATTCTAAATATTCTAGGGTTACTAACTCACCATATGTCATAGGGTACTCCCTATGACATGTCATAGGAATTCATTTCCCATATATATATATATATATATATATATATATATATATATATAATACCTCTTAGGTGGCAAAATAAAAAACTAAGTGGGACTAATCAATCATAAGTTAGTCACTCACTGTGGCCTATGGGAATTAGAGACTCAAGCTGAGAGATATAAGCATTAAAGGATTATATAATACCAAACACTAATGTTGCATTGTTATGGTCTCAACCCTAAAAAAAGGTAAAAGGTTTGAAATGACTCCCTAAAGAGTAATGCTACTCGCACAATCTCCATCGACAATCTAAAAAACAAATCAGACTAAACAAGTGGTGGCGGGGCCCAAGGGTTAGTGGTTGGTGTGAATTCCGATGCAATGACCCCATACCACCACTTCCTTGGTCCGATTTGTTTTATAGATTGTCGATGGAGATTGTACGAGTAGCATTACTCCTCCCTAAAGTCTAAATTCTTATTTAGGAAAAAGATTGATTTAACCCTGACTTTAATGATCTAAAAGGCTAAAGAAGCTTGCTTGGGCCTTGTTGGGCCTGACCCTTAAAAAGGCCCTAGCCTGGGCTAGGGACGAGCTAGGGCCTGACATATAGGGCGAATAATCGGGCCTGGTTTGATCCCAACCTTCTACCCTGGCCCGGCCTGGCACTGTTCCTTTGACGGGCCTATCAGATCGATCTCTTCATCAGGTCATATGTTCTGCGGAGTAAAATAAAGAGGTGTCGATGCCTATTGCACTAGTGGTACGTAACAAATATTAACCGTTGGATCTGATCATTCCCTTGATCCTGATGACAAACTTATCTCCATTATCCGCGAAGAAACCTACAAAACTTGTCCTTCGGTACAAGTTACCACCGCCTCGAACTCTGTCATTCAAAATTTTCCAATCCCTCCCTCTCCCCTTCTCAGAGCCGTTCTCTCTCTCTCTCTCCTCTCTCTCTCTCTCTCTCTCTGCAGAGGGTGAAATCCTCTCTCTTATCTTCGCTCGATCCAAATCCGAGCAGAAATGTCGACGATGGAGCACCTATTCATGCAGATCTTCGAGAGGAAGCGCTGGATCGAGGGCCAACTGAGGCAGCAGTACGAGTCCTGCAGCCAATCCATGGCCTGCCACCTCCTTGCACAGGGAGGGAGGATCCCGTGCTGGATCTGGACCGCCGGATCGGACGCCGCCGGCCGCCCTGACGCGAAAGGTACTCGCTTTTCCCCGAGGGTTTGGAAATTCTTTAACAAATCCGTTTATTTTTGAAGAAAAATAACTGATTTGATGGTGTCTGGAGTTTGGTTGGTGACTAGGAGTCCGGGATTGATTGTTTGAGCTTCCGAGTAACTGCGGATCAAATGTTTCTTGAATTGGTCCTAGGGTTTTCTTTGAAACTCTTCAGCAGAACCTACTCGTTACTTTGAAGAAACCGTGTTGAGAGATTGATGTCCATAATTTGGTTAGGGATTGGAGATTGGGCTTGATTGGTTAAAATTCGGAGCATTTGCGGCTTAATTGTTTCTTGAATTGGTTCTGGCCCTTCTGGGTTTTCTTTTGGCTTGCTAGTTAGGGTTTGTATCTTCTGCATAATTCGGCTGCATTGTTTCAGTTCTTCTTTGTTGAATATGCTCTCCATTTTTCCTGGAATCTTGAAGTAATTCGCAGAAAAATATTGTTGTTGGGTCATGGATTTTACTCACTTTAATGGGAAGCTTGGCCCTTTTTCAAAATCTTTTGCTTTGCAATCTTTATCACTTCAATTTACCTTGCTGTCACATGTAATGGGTCGTCATTACAGATCTGCTCCTTGAAGTATTTCTCCAACCTCCTCTCTTCTCGATACTAAGTTGGAGAGTGCCCGCATATTGGCATGTCTCCTCCTCGATCAGCCCTACTTCCTTACGAGGGAAAACCTATTCCATCGGAATCTCTGAACCCAGTTCCGCCATGGCCAAAGGAGAAGTTTCATCTACCATAGCGAAAGCTTCCTGAACCATTGCTTTCTGATTCTCTCCACCACAAACTTTACCCCAGCCCACTTCTTAAAACCTACCATGTGGAAAGCTTCAAAATTTCAACCCTTGGAATTTCTCATAATATATCACATAGACAAAATTAATTGACTAAATAACTCCGCTGGTATGATGAGTGATGGATAGAGGGTGAGTGATGGTTGTGGTTGTTGACTGCCATCTCTCTCGACTTTTTCCGTGTCACTCCTTACATCACAGGCCCCATGGTCTTGCGGCTCTTGCCTATGCCACATGCCAACTTTACCTCCGTGGGTTCAATTGCCCAAGGAGTGTCTCACAGAAAGAGACCCCCCTTTGTGTTGGTCTCCTCACCTGATCACATTGGAACTCGTCAGTACATATTCAAGCCCACAATTTCTTTGGTATGAAGCTGGAAATGGGATTTTGGTTTGGTTACACTCACATGTAGCATGGTCTTGCCTGGGCCACATGCCAACTTTACCTCCGTGGGTTCAACGGCCCAAGGAGTGTCCCATGGAAAGGGACCCCCCTTTGTGTTGGTCGCCTCACCTGACCGCATTGGAACCTCGTGAGTATAGATTTAAGCCCACAGTTTCTTTGGCATGAAGGGCACATAAATGGGACTTTTGGTTTTGGTTACACTTACACTAGACCAAACTTAGCCCCGTTACTGACCTATCCTTACCACTCAACCAATGTAGTGGAACATTGCGGTCTTTAGTGTAAAATCTTCTTTTATGTGCCAATACATTGATCAAGTCGAACCATCATGCATAATAATTTTCCTTGAAAGATAACAACATAGGCCGCAAAAAGGGGTTGTAAAATGTCTTGGAAAACATTTTAACCTTTTTTAGCCCGTTACCAAAGCAAGGATCAACTAAATAGATATTCTTGATCTCTTCGAAACCCGTGACTTTGTTTTTCATTATACCCTACACCATGGATGTCCTGCTCAAGCCATTAACCCTTTCTTTTGCTCCCTCCAGCTTATACTTCATTATTAAGGTAAATGTTAAAGATATGCACTTGTCATGCTTGTCCTAAGTTTCCTTTGCGAGTAAAGATTACCAAGTGCCTCATGATCCGAGTGATAAGAAATTCACGATGCAATAAATAGTGTCTCTAATGCAATAAGTAATTGCTTAGGTCACATTCACCATGTCATGTTAACAACTAGTGCGAAAATGTGTGTGTGTGCGCACGCGCGCGCACACACACACACACACACACACACACACACACACACACACACACACACATATATATATATATATATATATATATATATATATATATATATATATATATATATATATATATATATATATATATATATATATATAGGTCAGGATCCTATGCGGTTATGCCTTAAAATTTTGCCTTCATTTTTTTTCCTTCGATTTTGATTTGATGCCCTAGAGGGTTTAGAGTGTGTTGATTTTTTTGTGGATGTAATCATTTCACAAAAAATCAGCAAATTCTAAAACTTCTAGGGACATCAAATATATAATAAAAGTTAACGGTTAAAAATGGGAGGTGGATAAAGTTTGAATATTTGATGCCCCTAGAAGGTTTAGAATGTACTTATTTTTTGTGGAAATTCTATCTAAGGTGGGATGATTACATCCACAAAAAATCAGCACATTCTAAACCTTCTAAGGCATCAAATAAACTTGAAGGCAAAAAATGAAGGCAACAATTTAAGGCACAGGATCCTGACCATATATATATATATATATATATATATATATATATATATATATATATATATATATAGCCACATCTTGCTACAGACGCTTTTTTATCTTTATTTTTATGTTCTAGTTTGTAGTAGTTTATCTTTCGGGTTCCATCGCCTGTCTTCAGACGAAGATCGAATGTCTGGATTGTCCTCTACAACTTTTTGGCCTACAATGCGGGGTTTGTCGCACCCGGCCATTTTATGTTTTGGGCACTTATAATCTTAAGTGGATGAATAATAATCGTGCTATGCAGAAGGACGAGAGGCGTCAGATGATGCATCCGACTATGTGACGACAAGCAAGCCAATAGCTAAAGCATCAAAGCCAAGTAAACAAGCATCAAAGCTAGTGAGCCTTATAGGCTTATTTAAATTCATCTGTGGGGTGCCCCAAAGAGATGTAACTGCAGCCAATGTTAGTTTTTCTGTGAAAAAACCCACTCAAGAGGCAACTCTGCCTCTTTATTTTTTCAAACAAAATCCCAAACGGGATTTGTTTCCCGTGAGCAAGCTTGCGTGGGCCCCTTTTCCGTGGGCTCTCCCTCCGTTTCCCTCTTTTCCTGCTAACGCAAGGCTGCAACCCCCCTTCTCCGCATTCACCTTTTCTCGCGAACATGAAGCTGCAACCCCCCTCTCTTTCTCTCTTTCCATGCGTTTTTTCATCGTGTTTCCTTGTGAGGCCATGGTGGGTTTATAAAAGAGAGATGAAACCCTAGAAGAAAGAAGTTAGAAAATCTGAAAGCTTTTTTTGATCATGAAATCGTGAGGGTGTGTCATTCGTTTGCCATTGCCTCCTCATGGAGTTCTTCCGGCTTCTTCTCTCAATCTTCCTTGTTGCTATCTACTCTCCGCCATTTGTCTTCATCGACATAGCTATCCGCATAGAGATCTTGAATCTCCTGGGTATTATCTTCCTTCGTCCTTTTGATATTATCATATTTTCCTTGGTTTCATGGGCTTTTGATCTCACCCCGCTATAGATCCGTAGTTTTTATAATCAACCCTATTCCTTATTTTGGCTTGGCTTGTTTGAAGCATCGTTTTCCAAGGAAGAGAGGAATTCTCTCTGTAGATGTCCTTAAATGGTATGTTTAATCGGCAATAGTTGATTGCCTCTCTCTTTGACAAAGAGGCCGGTGATATGTTCGTGAAGGAAGCTGAATAAATTCCAAAGATGAGCTATAGTTGGGAGTCCAAGGAAAAACCTAATGAAGGAACCTGAAGATGTGTATGCTTGAAGTTAAACCCAAGGAGAAGTTTGTGGTAAAGCTCGAGGAGTCCATGATGAAAGTCACAGATGTGTATTTGTCATTAGGGGTCCATTATTTTGGTGAGTAAATTAGGTTGGACATGGATTTACCCGGGTAATCTCACTTTGTGCCACGTTCTTTTGTCCAATGTCCCGAGTAAATGTTTTCCCAAGATTTATTTTTTCCTAGTTTGGTGGCACATTAGAGTACCACCAAAATTGGTCAAACATTGATTGCCCATTGAGGACAAGACAACTATTGCCGAGATCTATTTGATCCATTAGAAATTTAGATGGATTCACCTAGCTGTAAAGAACATGAGACATTTAATTTCTTGAGATATCGTTATCCTTGCTCATGAATGTCTCAAGCAAATGAATTTCCCATCCCATTTATGCCTCACCAAAAGAACGGACCCTAGTGGACATCTAGTATATTAATGATTTCCTTGGACCTAAACGTCAATGAGTGACAACATCCATTAAGCGCTGAGGATCTTAGTCCTGCCTTAATTTCGGGATCCTTCGATTATAGTGTTGAAAAGCTACAACGTGCCAACGACTACAAATTGAATCACCAAAGCTACTGAAGCAACATTATATTTCAACAAAAGATGCTATTGCAAAGGGTCAATGATTGTATTCATCATGATTTAGAATCAAGATCTTCTTCTGAGTCCTGAATCTTCTGAATGGAGGCGATAAATTTATTATATAGGGAGATTAATGCAGGTGCAAATAGGGGCCAATTCAATTTGTTATTTAGGTTCCTTGGTTTTTTTATTCTAGGTCTTTAAAATAAATTAAGTTAATTTTAGTTTTATTTGTTATCATTACTTCATTAGTTTTAGTTCTAGTAATTTTTATGATAGTTTTCTATCTAATCTATGGTTCCTACTTCCGTTAGAATATTCTAAAGCCATAGGTGATTTCCAATTCAATAAGCATTCCTAATGATTTTCTTAATTTAAGTAGGATATCTACTCAAAGTAATATTCCTTACTGATTTAGGATTTCTAGTTATGATAAGATTCCCTAATGGCTTATTATGATTCATAGTTATATTAGGATCCCTTGCCCAAGAGTCCTTGGTCTTAGACTTATTAGATTTCTTATTTTATTGCACTTTTTGGGTTTTTGTTAGTCAAATTTTGGAAAAAAATTTTGAACTCTTATTTTAGTAGGAAAGTGTTTAAAAGAGACCCAACTTGGTACTATGCAGTCAAAGTCGGTAGTCGGCCCCTAGTCGGTCAAGGGCCGACTAAGACTAGTCGGCCAAAGCTTATTCTAACCCCTCCCCCCTCCCTAAACATATATGATATATGAACTAGCATAAATGTCAATAAGTATATGATATTAGTCGGTCAATAACAATGCATGCCTTCACACTTCACATCATGGGTATAAATACATAAGTAACAGAACATAGTTGTATTGGCTTTATGCCTATGTCAGAAGACTTAGAAGTTAGAACTAAGAATTCATCACAATATTTGTTTGTTAATGTTTAATCTGTGAAAATTTTGATTATAGGGTTATATGGATATCAACAAATAAACAATAATTATTTGTCTATGTTTTTATCTCAGACTCTCAGGTCCTCAACAATGATTATAGGGAAGAGCCATAGTTGCGACTTAAGACTTTGAGTCAATGCAAAAAAATCCAAACAAAATTGCTTACAAAGACTTATTGCAAAAAAAAAAAAAATGCAGAATGTCGCCTGGGGATTAGTCCCAATCACTAATTGGGGACTAGTCGGGATTTTGCCCAACTATGAAAGATCGGAACTAGTCGGTCAGCAAAATGCCGCCTAGGGACTAGTTGCCGACTAGTCCCGATTTTGATAGCATAGCTTGGTAGTACATTAGGTTAGGGAAGTTTAAAATCTATCAAGTTTGACTTTTGGTCAAGGTTCAAAATCATGGTACCGGTCGACCACTCGTCCCTCGATTGGTACTAGCTAGTACCAGTTCATGACACTTTTATATATATCAGTGCACCTTGGTCTAGAGTAAGGGCAAACTAAATTGGCAACGTAATAGTTATGTAGCCTAACACTAAAGAACTTGGGATTAAATTAGAGACTGAATTCTCCGAGTTTAAGGCAACACAATAGTCATATAATTATCTCACTTAAACAAATACCCCTATGGTCTTAATTAATGCACTTAAGCAAGGCAAAATAACGGTGCTAGGGACAGTACCAGTTGCGGTAGGGCTTAGACCGGTTCGTACCGGTGTAGGCTATGTTTTCGAACCTTGGTTTTGGGTTTGTTTTGATTTTTATATAAGCATATGTAAAGGGAGTGATGAGTTCTCTTCTATCGAGGAAAGAATCTCTTTGTGAAGAGCTCTATTGGGTGAAATCTCTTATTTAGTGTGTTGTCTCATCGCTATTTTGGTGAAATTCAACATTATATCGATAAAAAAACTGCAGAAAATCAGAAAAATCCGAACATCATGAAGTAGGAGACCTATTTTACTAAGTTTTTTGTTCCTATTGTTTAGTATTCCAGTTCTAAAAGGTTATCTTTGTTCCTCTCCCCTCTCTTTTGTGATTGATTATGGTTTTATCCATCTCAATTGGATAAACATCCGGCAAAGTGCTGATCAATTGGATCTAGTTCTTCATTACTTACCTTCTGTATATGCTTTGTTTGTTGATTACAATGTTTGACATTTTTCTTGGTCTTCCTTTTAGAAGGGAAACTAGACATAAAAGCACTTGTGTAGGAAAATCACTCTTGCACATCCCATGAGTTGCAATTTTTCACTACAAATGTGGGTCACATCCGTTCTTGGTGTGGGATCCATATAGCAGAGCGAGGGGAGGTTGAAGCACGTGGTGGATGTTTGGACTATGATAGGGGGGACACGACAAATTGAAGCTTAGGAGTCGTGTCAACTCGATATGATATCATCACGGGAGATCACCGCATCACGAGGATAACTTTAGTGAGAGATTCGATAATCACTAATTTTTCGGAGTGTGAGAGAGAGAGAGAGAGAGAGAGAGAGAGAGAGAGAGAGAGAGAGAGAGAGAGAGAGAGAGAGAGAGAGAATAGGGAATATGGTCCTCCCCTCCACCGTACAAGCTGGTCCTCCTCTTTAAAAAAGCGCCATGTGGCACCTTTCAACCTGAGTTGGACCTTAGTCAACCTTGGTTCACCCTTCCCAATTCCCAACAATGATCAATATTTTTGTTTGGAAAAATCAGGTTCCAAGTGTCATTTTTAGCATACCAAAAAAATATATGTTTGTGGGTAGCAGATTATTATTGAATGTATTTCAATTTTATCGAATTGCTTGAAGTTTTTTTCCCTTGAATTTTTGTCATAATCTTGTTATACATTCGCAAAAAAAATAGGTTGAAAGGTGCCGGCGTGCCGCAAGGCACCTTTTTAGAGGGAAGGACCAACTTGTATGGTGGAGGAGAGGACCATACTCCATATTCCCATATATATATATATATATATATATATATATATATATATACACACACACACACACACACACACACACACACACACACACACACACGCACACACACACACACCCCCATGTGTCCTTGTATTCAACTTTTTATGATTTTGCCGTGTCTGACTCCAGAGTCCGTGTCACAGTATTCTAAAAAGCGGTCTAGGCGGCCGCCTAGGCATTAGAAGGCCCCCCACCGACCAGTCTAGCCCCAAGGCGGTGCAGAATATTGTTGTCAAGGCGCGCACCTAGGCGCAGTAGGCGCCCGGAAACAACTAGGCCCCAGTGCGCCTAGGTGCACCTCACTAAGCGGCGGCTTAGGCGCATGCTTAGTTTTAGGCAATGATTTTTGTTTTTTTTTTTAAGTAAAACCCAACCCGCCCCCATCTTCTTTGTTCATTTTGTTGTTGTATACTTGTTTATACTATGTGTTCATTGTGTTGCATGCATTTGATTAGAATATGCTCAATTTTATGTTAGCAAGTGTTTGTATTCTATTTGTTCCTTTTGTTGTTTCCTTGTTTTTACTATGTATGTGTCATTGTGTTGCATGCATTTGACTATAATATGTTCAATTTCATGTTAGTAAGGTGTTATATTGCTTCCTATTACATATATACCTGCAAGTATAGACTATATATATACCCGTGCTTAGAGAATGCCTATGCACATAAGGTCACGCCTATGCACATAAGGCCACGCTTAGGCGCTCCTAGGCTCCCTTCGGGCGCCTCGCCTCGCCTTGACTACTATGGTGCAGAAAAACATTCCAGGTCGCTAGGCGGGGCTAGGTGGGTCCAAGCGGGTCAAGGCGGGGCTAAGCGGCCGCCTACGACCTAGGCGTTAGAACGTGTGTAGATGCTATTCTATTGTTGGTAATCTTGAATTTATGGTTTGGATTGTACAAAAATCATGAATATTATCATACTATCTCATAATATCATGCTTGCTTTTGTTCTTGTTAATCTTGAGTTTATGGTTATGTAAATGATACCTGCTCTTTAAAATATTGATTGTGATAATCTTTAATTTATAATAATTTTAAAACATATATATTATTTATAATATCAAAATAATAATTGAAAAAATTAAAAAAACCAAAACGCCTGTGCCGCCTAGGCGGTCTAGGCGTTAGAAGGCCCCCTACCGCCTGATTAACACCTAGCGCTTTTTAGAACATTGCCGTGTCGCCACTCAACAATCGTGTCCATGTCCACATATCATAGTGTATGCTTTTGCTACAAGCATCCCATTATTTGCAATTTCCGTTTGTTTTCCGGTTTATTTTATTTTGATATGTTCGGGGAGAGGAGTTAGAATGCATAGTATTTAAGCAGAGTGACCTAGTTTTACTTCTACTTTAGGCTATTTAAGTAGAGTCACACCTAGTTGTACCTCTAGTTTAGGCCAATTGGTTTAAATGTTCAAAGAAGTCCAGACTATTTAATAAGAAGTCAGGACTTTATTTTCAGTGTGCGTTATCTAATAACGTCTCTTATTCTGATGCAGAATTGAACAAAGAACAGCTAATTTCAGGGATCTTACTACCACTTTCGAGGACTGCCACTCCCTTAGCAAACCACAACACCAGCTTCACTCTGCCAGATTTGAAGGGTGATCACGTGTCCCAGTCCAACAGTTTCTTCAGTGAAATGCATGCTATGAATAAAATTTTCAATGAAGAGCAGAGGGTTAAAGCAGTGCCTAATAGTGATCACAATGACACTGAGCGAAACCCTGATATGATCGTAGAAGTAGGGGCATGTGCTGAGATCGATCCATTTGCAAGGATCCAACGTTCCAGATCAAGGCAAAGAGACTTAGAAATCCGTTCGAATACGAAAGCAAACAGCGCAAATCATCTAGGTGAAGGCATCATTATAAATGAACACACCGGCAGAATGACTAGGTCCAGGGTCGCCCTTGCAAAAGCTGATTGTGTGAAAGAATCATCAAAGTCATTGATTGTTCCCGATGAAGGCGGTGATAGAGTAACTCGCTCAAGATTCACAGCTCAGAAGCTTGATTGTCTAGGGAAGTCATTAAAACCAGCCAAGCCTGTAGACTGGGTTGAAGATGCCGCACATAAAGCTACTGAAACTGAAAAATATTCTGGGTCAGTGCTGCCTATTAATGTTGACAATCTCGTGTCTGATGCAGCCCGCTCTGCCCATTCAGGTTTGAAGATGACTCATGTTGTCGCTTCTGAGCTGTCAGAGACTCTTTCCTTGATTGAACCGAAGAAGCTTCTTTTTGATGGGATCCGAGAGTGTGGTTTAAATGAGAAGTCAGCCTATGATTTTGAAAAGGAAAATCAGTCTTATTCTCCTGGTAACCTTACAAAGTTGGAGATAGTCCAATCAGCAAAAGAAGATTCTTGCAGAGATCCTAAGAAAGAAAACAGTTCTTTAGCTAGTAGGCAGCTTCCGGAGGATGTCTTGCATATTGCAGAAAGGATGCACAGAGGAGCGGAAACTGACAGAGTTTTAATTGGAGACCCAGAGGAGGAGAGAGTAGAATTGCATGAAGTAGAGGATTCAGCACGTGATTCTTATCCCATATCTTGTGACGAGCATTTTCAGAAACCTGCCTTGTCGCCTGTAAAAGCAACCTGTTGCATCTCTGGAAATGCATCAACTCAGCCCTTCCCTATGAGAGATCGTACGCTGAACTCCAGCATAAATGTCCAGAGGAATGTTAGTATGAAATGCTTATCAGGAACACAAGTAGATAAGACAACGGAAGAACAATGCTGTGATGAACACATGAAAGAATCGAGTGCTGTAGTTTGTAGGTCTTTTCGTCCCCTACATAGTTTGAATAAGAACTCTGTTGCTTCTTTCGAAAAGGATCCTGAGAAAAGTTTTTCTAATACCGGTTTTAAAAATTCAGAGACCGTGCAGTCAATGAAAGAATTATCCTGGAGGGATGCAATAACAGCACATGTTTCTCCAGAGAATCAGCAACTTCAGGCCGAGGATGTCTATTTCACCGGTGAAGTCATGAGTAGAGAGGAAGCCAAAATTTCAGGTGGAGGCCAAGAGGAGGGCAGACTTGAGTTACTTAAAGCAAAGGTTATAAAAGAACCAGTTGAATCTCCTGTCCAATTGGAAAATACTTGTCACTGTGATGGTTCAACAATATTTTTCTCTGAATCAAATGAAGTGCTCTTAGAAGCTGAGGAAGCTAATACTGCTTCGATCGAAGTTGAGAAGAATAGTGCTTCCCAACCCTCAACCGCGCCAGATGCTGCTGAAACCCACACTGCAATGCATGAATTTCGGCACTCGTTGGGAAATTCAGCTATTAATGACAAGATTTCAGTTTCTTGTTGGTCAAATAGTTCTGTTTTAACTCGAAATAAATCTGGCCAGCATTTGTCAGGCCAAGGAACGATGGATGAGGATTTAGAGAAGTATATCGTTGTGAAGATGCCAAGGACAACTGAAGTTTTCAACACTCTACCAAAAGCTAACTATTTCTTAAGGAGCTCAACTAGCATGGATGGTAATATTGGTTCTCGTAAATTAAATGATCCTGTTTTACCTTATTTTGAGGCAAATTGTATTCTATTGAAAAACGACGTAAATGAGATTTATGTAGGTTCGAAAGATGTTGCAGAGAATTACACTGCCCGGCAAACAATAGCAACAAATACTATAGAAACTCAGAATACACCACCAAAATCTCGGTACTTTCTGAGGAGCTTGTCCGGGCGAGATAGGAATGCTGTTTCATCTAAAACAAATAAGAATGATGATGCATGTGGAGCAAAACCTACAATGGGAAGTACTGCTCGTGCATGTGAAATTTCCTGGCCTCAAAGAAGGAAGATGGGGGATCGATCCAATAATATCTTTGCTACCTCGCCAAGATTGAGACTTGGACCATTCCAGCGTATTTGGGACAGCTGTGACTGCAGAAGTAAGGCAAGTTCAGAAGATGCTTCAGGGTCTGTTATGGTGCATCAGCATTTTCCCTTATTGGGTGAAATGGAAACTGATATCTCAAATGCAGGCTCCAAGAGCTCTTTGGAAATGCTACTTCAAAGCAAGAAGCAAAGTTTAACAGAGGTATTAAGATCACATGAAAGTGTATTTACCTTTATAATATTTCAAGTTATTTAACGCAGTTAGGATTTTTTTCCTACAGTTTGTTTATTGATATAGGTTTTATGATGCATTGAAAATGTGAACTCTTGTAGTTGAAACAGTTCATTTTTGTATATTTTTTTTCTTTAGCAGTGGGCTTAATCCATGTAAGTAGAAAAAAGCATACTGTTAATGTTTGATGCCATTGCACTCCTTCGAGTTTGTTTTTCAATTGCTTTTCCAAGCAGCTTGAACTGTGATTATTGTCATGCAATAATATACAGTGAATCAACTTATGCCTGAAAGTTTATTTATATTTCTTTTTATTCTTACCTTAGCAGTTTAGATTTTAGCTGTTCTATGCATTGGTTTACAGACATGTATACTGTTTTGAGTTCTATCTAAGTTTATCCAAGCGATCCACTTGTGATTGAAGTAATCTTATCAAGAATGCTTTTTCCACAATATGTGACTAGTAAATATATATTTTTTAGAATATCATATCATCTCTGAGTTTTTGCCCTATGACTTGCTTGGCAGGGTGGTCCTTACTTGAAAGGGAAAGACCAAGCTGTGGTGACTCCCTTGGCAACTGAACATACACAAGAAGCGCCTTATCCTGATTTGGCACTTGGAAGCTCCTGGAATCGTTTAAAAGACGAATTGACAATTCTTAGGCTAAAACCACAATCTAGTTCAAATGGGCGGGATTTTCTGCATGCTGAAAATTCATTAGATTGTGAAATCCCTAAATTTTCTCGCTATTATGAAGAATTTATTAAGGAGATGGAAACATGTGGTGGAGAGAAAAGTTTGGCTACAAATTATACAGCTGGCCTGTCACACTATCATGATGATCTAGTTGGTTGCGGTGAGACCATGCCTGAGTTGGAGGGGTTCAGCATTGATGTTCCTTCTCCAATGGACGATGAAATTCTTATTAACAGTCCAGATCTTACTTGTTTTAGGATCGATGAAGTTTCCAGCAGTACTGAAGGAAATGCTCACCTTGATGAATTAGGCACTTCTGAAGAGATGGTTGGCTCAAGAGGGAAGTTCTCAACTAACAGAAAATCACTTGTTGATATAACCGCAGCATATACGAATTCACCAAATTTGGTTTCTGAATCCGAAAAGTTTGTAGAAAGAGGTAGTCTAGACTCCGTGAACACAGAATCTTCCTTCGGAACTCACAGGGATCTGGGAAATGGATATTCCAAATATCGGAGGACCAAGCTTGAAGCTAAGGAGAACCTTCCTAACAGGCTAGTGAAAGCAAATGAAAGGAATAGAAGCCAAGCGAACTTGGTAAAAGGGTGTAAGCCTAGCAATATTGTATCCAACCTGTCCTCTTTTGTCCCTATCGTACGGCAAAAGCAACAAGAAGCTGCACCAGCGAAAGGTGATTCCTTTTCTGTTTCATGTTCTTTCTTTTCCTACTGTAAATTCCTTTAGTGCTTCTATCCAGGGCCCCAATGAAAGGGGATATTACATGTTTACTAATGGATTTCCTCTTCTTCTGAACTCTTCCACACTCAAAGGGATCTTGATGGTTGTTCCTTGGTTTCGTGCTTAAACTGCATTACCAATAGGCTTAGCTCTTTGACCTGCCAAATGACTTCTAGTTATATGGCAATGCCCCTTTTTGTGTAAAGTTGCCCTGGCTAGGAATTCCACCTCTACCACGGTTGGTAGAGGATTGATGTCCGGTGGAGAGATATTTGTGAAATGTCGTCTACCTCTGATTCACCATATATATTTTCTCTTAGCCCATGACCATAAAGGTGGGATAAGACTTTATTCTCTAGGTTAACATGTATGGTGATGCAGTGGTCACCTATTGGATACTACCACACAAGGATTCCGTAAAATTACCTCTGATTGTAGTTTGATCTTGTAAATTTTGCAGGGAAAATCTGCTTGCAGTTCCGTAGTATTAATTCCTGTAAATGGTTTTATCATTTGTTATGAACTTTTAGTTGTTGTTTGTTAATGCATAATTTTTTCTCCGAACAAGTTCTGTGTAGTTGATTATGTCTGTCATGCCCTACAAATTGTAAGAGAAGGAAAACCACGATCAGGTTGTGTAGTATAAAGACTGGGAAGATTGTTATGGCTTGATCTGATTGCGAAGCGCAAGGGATTATATGTAAACTCAAGTGGTCTTACTAGTAACTTGACTCATTTAATTGCTTTTTATAAATGGCTAACTGTTTATCACTGCTTGAGCTAAATGAAAATTTCTCTTGATGCCTTATTAATACTGTGCATGTTGCTTTGCAGGGAAGAAAGAAATTAAAGTTAAGGCACTGGAGGTTGCTGAAGTTGCAAAACGTCTCGAAGAAAAGAAACAGAATGAGCGGGAAACGCGGAAAGCCACAGCAAAGTTAGAGAGAGAAAGGTTGGAACAGGAAAATGCTAGAAGATTGGAACTCAAGCAAAAGCAAAAAGAGGAGGAGAAGAGGAAAAAGGAAGCGGATATTGCTGCAAGAAAGAGGCAGAGAGAAGAAGAAGTTGAAAAGAAGGGAAAGGGACGGAAGCGTAGGTGTACTGAAGAAACACGAAAACAACAAAGGATGCAGGAGGAGAGATTGCGTTCCGAGAAAGAGGATAATGAACTTCGTCGCAAGGCTGTAGTAAGATACTTTACCAAGTTCTCCATTAATATGTCAAAATCCATAGACCGTACTCTTTATCTAAGCATAAATATGGTGACTGTCATAGGATGAGAATGAAATGAGGAAAAAGGATCAGGGAGGAGAGGCAAAGCGGAAACGGAAACCAGAAAGCAGAGTTACTGGATGTCAGAAACCAGCTGAAGCTGAACCTTGTGCTACCAATATTGTACAAGAGAATGTCGGTCATCATGCTAACACTCTTGAAGCTAACGAGGCATCTAAGAATCGAAAAGATGCCAAGAAGGTATTGTTTCCTTAAGTCTAAATTTTTTGTATATTCATAAGTAGAATCTTTTTCTTTCGCAGAAACAAATTTTGCCTTCATAGGATTCAATTTCCTTTATCGCCCCTGAATTTTATTGTATTTGAATTGTGAATTCTGGATTTGTTTCTCACAGTTCCTGGGACTTCTCCAAGTGAAACAAGATGGGAACCTTATTGCGATCGAAAGCCAAGATATGCTGTCGTATGAGATGTCCCCGTACATGGACTCCGATGATGAAGATGGAGAAGAAGAAAGCAGGCGTAAAAGGAAATATATTCCTTTGTGGGCAAGGTGAATAGTGGTTTTCTGTCGAGCATCCGATAGATAGAATTATTTATTTTCTTGGACAAATTCTGTCGATAGGGTTGGATGGATGGATGCTGTCATTTATTACAAGCTAGCTGGACAATGAACGAGATAAACAAAACTAATTAAATGCTGCACTGGTTTGTTGCAGGAGAGAACAAATCAATGCGATCATACTCTCAATGAAAGACCGGGACCCATTGGAGATTTTCTCTCGTAAGCGATCTTTCGATCTAAGCGAAGGTAAACTCCAGGGGTTGTGGCGGTTGTTATTCCATGATATATATAATTTTTTGTTGGTGAACAACTTGCACAAGCTAATGTCCACGCTGTGCAGTTCTTTTGCCTCGCATTCGTAGGCGGCCATTGTGACGTGCACAAGTGGTTGGTCGATTCTTTGTAAAAGAGATGAAGCTGCGGAATCGCCGTGGATTGTGTGTGCCTGTTGTGCGATAAGGTAGCCTGCTGTCATTGTGTATCTTCTGAAGTTCAACCTGTTCCAAATCAATTGTTCGAAGGAAAAATTACACTTACCCCCACGAGGTTTCGGAAATTGTACTTTGACGCCCCGTCAGTCATGTTCATTTGTTAAAAAAATATCTAAAATATGATTTGTCTAAATATGAAATTATAATAAAGGGTATTTGCCTAAAATTATTTAAGCTTTCCATTGTTCCATGTGCAGGGGTGTGCTCGGACAAGAACAAGAAGTTCAAGCTGTTCTGCCGTCATCTTGCAACCCAATCCAGGTGGAGGATGACGTGGACGACCTTGGTTCCAAGATGGCAATGACTGTACCAACAAGGGGGACAGGCAATTCTCGTTTTTGCCCTCGAAGGCCCCCAGGGCCCTGATTATGCCTTTTGGAATGTAATGGTGCTAATGTTCATCACACCAGGAATTCATTTTACGGCATCAGAATTCATATGCTAATTATGAAATGCAAAATTTGATCAGATTTTGTCCAGATTAAAAAGGAAATGCTGTAAATATTTACATTTTCCGGCTGAATTCGTATCCGATCTTTGTCCACTGCTATGACATTCTGATGCCTAGTTTTTTTTTTTTTCCTTTTCTTTTGATATTTGAGAATATATTTGTAGATTTTGAATTGTAGCTGCTGTTTTTTGAATCGAGCGATGTAGACTCACTTGGTCGAGAAAGGCAAAACCAGTTTGTTGGGTGGAGGGAGTAGCTAAGCGAGTCCTAGTTTATGTCGCTTCACTCGCTTGGACGGGCGAACTTGGGGGGGCTAAGGGAGCCCCTTGGAGATGCTCTTAGATGATTGTATGGTTTACAGGTTAATGACATGTCAAGATACTCTAGTCTTTGAATCTCAAATGTTGAGTGAGGTATATATGTTGTATATATCCTAGGGTTTTTTGACATTACCCCCAGGTGATTGTGGCAAATAAAAGATACCCCCTTTGATCTTAATTTTCGACCGTACATGCATTTCTTGATGGGAAAACCGCACCGGCTCAACCACGAAACCGACGATCTCTTCCTCGTGAGATGAACCAAAGAGAGCAAACAACAATACAATCACAAATGCAAAATAATTCAATCACAAGCAAAGAAGATGACTCGGGGATTTACGTGGAAACCCTTGCGGGAAAAACCACGGTGAGCAAATGCTCGGGGGGGGGGGGGGGGGGGGGGGGGGGCTTCACTATCAAAGACGGCAAGTAAGACCAGAGTACAACCCGACTCCTTCTTCCTCCTTCTAGATCTACACATTTCCCCTTTCTAGGGTTCAACAAGTAGAGACCCTAGCAAGTCTCAAGGAACATACCTCCTTGCAAGCTTAGATCCGATCTGTCCGCCGAAGATCGATCCCCAAGGAAATCTTCTCTTCCCTTGTAGAAGAAAGCTCTCCTTCTCCCTTAGAAAATCAGCCCTCAAAGCTCTCTCCAAGGTTTCTCAAAGCCAACCCAAGCCCACTCTCCAAAAGCCCCTTCAAAGAGCCTTAAAACATCCCAAAATGGGTCTGCAGAAAAATAGATCCGACCCGACTTAGGCCAAGCGGGTTTGCTGAATTTTCTGCTCATTTGTGGCTAAGGAACTCGCCCGGGCGAGTCGGGTCTCGCGCCGGGTGACTCGGGTGCAAGTCCGATTGGGAAGGAGCTCACTCTCCAAAAGCCCCTTCATGTCGAATGCCTTTGCCAAGTCTCGCTTTAGCTCCTTGATCAAACTAGCATCTTGTCCCACGATCAACATATCATCCACATAGAGCAGAAGAACAATGAACTTGCCTCCTTTGAATCTCTTGATGTAGACACAGTGATCTGCCGCTGTCCGCTTATACTTCTGAGAAGCCATAAAGGAGTCAAACTTCTTGTACCACTGACGCGGTGCTTGCTTCAACCCATACAAGTTTTTCTTCAAGCGGCACATTAAGTACTCCTTGCCCTTTACCTCATAACCTTCCGGCTGCATCATATAAATCTTCTCCTTCAAATCTCCGTGCAAGAAGGCAGTCTTGACATCAAGCTGCTCGATCTCTAAATCAAGACTCGTCGCCAATGCTAACACGACCCGAATAGAAGTAATCTTCACCACGGGTGAGAAAATTTCGGTGTAGTCAATACCTTGCTTTTGCTCAAAGCCCTTGACAACCAACCTCGCCGTGTATTTTGCAATATTGCCGATACTGTCTCGCTTAAGTTTGAAGACCCATTTGTTCTTCAATACTTTCACCCTCTTCGGAGCCTCTACCAACTCATATGATTTTTCTCCAAAGAAGCCATTTCTTCATCCATTGCCTTCTTCCAATTTGCATCCTCCTTGTCACTAAGAGCCTCCAGGAAGTCTTCAGGTTCCCCCTCATTTGTCACCATAATATACTCCTCCGAGGAGTACCTTCTTGATGGTTGAGGCACCCTAGTCGACCTCCGGACTTGAGGCACTTCCGGAGGTAGGAGCTCGTCTTCATCACCGGTAGAAGCATCATCTACCGGGTCTTCATAGGCTCCTCCACCGATCGGTTCAACAACCGGTGGGTCTTCATGAGTCTCCCCCTCTCCATCATCCACCCCTTGGCTTTGTGGAGAGGAGATGGGAGTGGAATCATCAAATTCCTCTACACCTCCACCATGGACCTTCATGGTCTTCTCCAAATCGACAATGGTTTCATCTTCAAAGAATACAACATCACGACTTCGCACTATCTTCTTGGCCTTGGGATCATAGAGGCGATACCCAAATTCTTCATCCCCATAGCCAATGAACACGCATGGTGTGCCCCGATCGTCGAGCTTCGATCGATTCTTCTTTGGCACGTGCACAAAAGCCCGACACCCAAACACCTTCATGTGACGGTAGCTAACTTCCTTGCCGCTCCAAACCTTCTCCGGAATGCCACCCTCCAAGGGAACCGAGGGAGACCGGTTGACGATGTAGGAAGCGGTCACCACTGCCTCCCCCCAAAAGGTCTTAGGAAGCTTAGCCATAGATAGCATTGCACGTGCCTTCTCCATGAGTGTGCGATTCATCCTCTCCGCTATCCCGTTGTGCTGAGGGGTGCGGGGTACACTCTTCTCGTGCCGAATTCCATGCCTAGCACAATAGTCTTGGAATTCCTTTGAAACATACTCGCCTCCATTGTCACTACGGAGGCATTTGAGTTTCTTCTCTGTCTCCCGCTCAACCTTAGCATGAAACTTAGAGAAAGTATCAAATACATCACTTTTATTTGCTAGGAAGTAGACCCATACCTTGCGAGATGAGTCATCGATGAAGGTAAGAAAGTAGCGGCATCCCCCGAGAGTAGCAACATCCATGGGCTCGCAAATGTCCGAGTGGACAAGCTCCAACACTTCATTCTTCCTCTCCGAGTGCCCCGAGAATGACACCCTATGTTGCTTCCCGATCAAACAGTCATCACAAGTGCCATAAGCCATAGAGCCAACCTGAGGTGTGATGAGCTTCTGCTTCCTCAAGATTTCTAAGCCCTTTTCACTCATGTGACCAAGCCTTCGATGCCATAGCCCTGGAGTGGCCTCACTAGCATTCACACTACCTTCTTGAGTGTGCACCTTCGTGGCCGTTTTGTATAGTGTGCAACAAGCCTTGCCTTTGGCAACAATCAACGAACCCTTGCTTAGCTTCCACACTCTGTTACCGAAGACACTCACATAGCCTTCTCGATCAAGAACCAATCCCAACATCAAATTCAGTCGAAGATCCGGGACATGCCTTACGTCCCGTAGAATCAAGGTGCATCCCAAACTGGTCTTCACTTGAACATCTCCAATACCTTGAATCTTCGACGCACTACTATTGCCCATTTTGACATTGCCAAAATTGCTGCTCCGGTAGCTCATATAGAAGTCCCTCCTGGGTGTGATATGGTATAATGCTCCCGTGTCGACAACCCATTCAACCTCATTTGCGGAGGTGTGATAGCACTCCCCATTGTCCAACAAGACAACTACACCATCATCACCGGTGGTGGTAGCGGATGCACCTTCCTCCTCCTTGGGCTTCACCTTACCCTCCTTGAGATCATTCTTGAACTTGAAACATTTTTTCTTAAAATACCCCTTCTTCTTGCAATAAAAGCACGTCAATGATTTACCTTTGGATTTTGACCGAGCCTGCGACTTCTCCCTCCAATGAGGTTTCCTACTCTTGCTCCGGCCTCGCTCGTCATTCATCAAAGCTTGCGGATGGTCTTCTCCATTCGCCTTCCGCCTTGTTTCCTCATTTAGCAAAGCACTATGCACAATAGACAATGTCAACTTGCCATCCGGGGAAGAGTTGCTCACCGACACAACAAGTGTCTCCCAACTATTTGGAAGCGAACTCAATAGTAGCATAGCTTGAAGCTCCTCTTCCAAGACTGTCTTCGTGACGGTCAATTGATTGACTATGCTTTGGAACTCGTTCAAATGATCTGACACCGACGTTCCATCCCGATACTTCAAATTGACAAGCTTGCGGATGAGCATGGTCTTGTTGCCAACTGTCTTCCTCTCGTACCGATCATGAAGCCGAGTCCACATCTCGAATGCAAGGGTAACTCCAGAGACATGATGTCAAACACTAACATCTAGCCACTTGCGAATCGTGCCGCATGATTTTCGATTCAACACCCGCCATTCCTCATCGGACATCTTTTCCGGGCACTTTGAATCTCCACCTAACGGCAAGTACAAATCCTTGCAATACAAAATGTCTTCCATCTTCTCCTTCCAAATCGGCCATGAATTAGTACCATTGAAGCAAAACATCCCTTCATTCTTGCTACCGCCGCTCTCATCCATTTTTGATTTCTCACACACACAAGAACAAACATCTTGTGTGCACAACCTGGCTCTGATACCACTTGATGGGAAAACCGAACCGGCTCAACCACGAAACCGACGACCTCTTCCCCGTGAGATGAACCAAAGAGAGCAAACAACAATACAATCACAAATGCAAAATAATTCAATCACAAGCAAAGAAAATGACTCGGGGATTTACGTGGAAACCATTGCGGGAAAAACCACGGTGAGCAAATGCTCGGGGGAGGGCTTCACTATCAAAGACGGCAAGTAAGATGAGAGTACAACCCGACTCCTTCTTCTTCCTCATTCTAGATCTACACATTTCCCCCTTCTAGGGCTCAACAAGTAGAGACCCTAGCAAGCCTCAATGAACATACCTCCTTGCAAGCTTAGATCCGATATATCCGTCGAAGATCGATCCCCAAGGAAATCTTCTCTTCCCTTGTAGAAGAAAGCTCTCCTTCTCCCTTAGAAAATCAGCCCTCAAAGCTCTCTCCAAGGTTTCTCAAAGCCAACCCAAGCCCACTCTCCAAAAGCCCCTTCAAAAAGCCTTAAAACATCCCAAAACGGGTCTGCAGAAAAATAGATCCGACCCGACTTAGGCCTAGCGGGTTTGCTGAATTTTCTGCTCATTTGTGGCTAAGGAACTCGCCCGTGCAAGTTGGGTCTTGCGCCGGGTGACTCGGGTGCAAGTCCGATTGGGAAGGAGCTATGCTCCCCTCCTCTTTGGGTCTCCTCCTTGGGGATGGAACCCCAACATTTCTCTATGATATGTATGATGGGGAAAGTCTTTCACCTCTTGATTAATTTGGCTTGATTTAAGGGAAAATGTGTGAGCGGTTCCTGACAAAGAAACCAGTTAAGTTAAAGGAATTTGAAATGCTGTGAATCAAAATGCCTTCCATAGCATTTTAAAATTTCTTTTCTATGCCACTGAACCTCCGCTTGTTGTCGTCGGAGTTGCTTACTGCTGCCAAACCAAACCTAAACCTAACTCTAAACCCAAGATCTATGGGCCATGGGATGAACCATAGACTTAGGATTTCTTAATCTGGGACCGAACGATGGCCATTTCTCATTGCCGATGCTCGCCGCCACCGTTCCAGTAGTAACAAGCAGTTGCAACTTTTTGAAATCGAGGTGGCTGGAGTCTAGGTCGCTCGGGTCGATTTCTAGGTCGCCGGGGTTGAGCTCGCCGTGCTGTTGCTCTCGCCGTCGCCGCAAAAATATTTAGCTGTCCTTTACACACGAAATTTGTTCTGTCGAGGAGTTATTACCAATTAACCCAAGAATTAAAAAGGAACTGTCGTTGAAATTCTCATAGCCAACATGACAGATCACCCTGCACCTTGATTATTTTTTAAAGGTTTTTTGGCACTCCTCTCTTGCTTGGTTGCTTTTATCAAGTTATAAACTGTTCTTAAATCCCAGCGGTAAACCCGTTGTTTCCTCTGGGGGCATAAAAAATTTTGAGTTAAACTTCTGGGGAAAAGTGTAATTTACCTTAAAAAATTCTGCCTATGGGTTTGGATCCGGCCCAGGCCTGATTGTGCCTGGCCCATTTCAAACGGGTTTAAGCCTATATCCCAAACATTATATATGGGCTCGGGTTTATAGTTTGGGACCGAAACCAAAACGGGTTAGACTTAGGCTTGTTTAGGTCCGGCTTGAATGGGACCCACTTTCATATTCCAGGTATGGCTTACCCAACAAACCTAGGAATTGATTTTTCTATTCAGTTAAATAAAAAACTGATATGTTAGAAAAAAAATTAGAGTTTTTTTTAAAAAACATATAAAAACATAAGTCCACTAAAAAAAATAAAAACTTTATAAAATAAAAACATATATTTTTGTAAAATAAAAAAATTATGCTAACAACAGCAATTAATGTCAAATAAGTCCACTAAAAGAAGTCCTGTCATTGAAGATTTTCCGACAAGGGTCCGGCCCAGGTCTGAGTCTTTAATACGGGCTTGAGCCTTATTTTTAAAGCCCAATAAAAAATAGACTGGACTTTGACCGAAAAAAAAAAATGGACCCGAACCCGGATTTTGTTGAGTCTGGCCCAAGCTCGGCCCATTGACAGCCCTATAAAAATATTACCGTAAACCATTCAACTCATAATCCCTTATTAGCTACCTCTCCTCTCCAAATGGTCCTCTCTATGGGTGGCAATGGGTCATGTCGGGTTGGGTCGGGTCGGGTCGGGTTCGTGTCGTGTCTAGTTTTGGGTCGTGTCCAAAACCCCTAGACCTGGACCCGACCTGTTTAACTAATCGTTTCCAGATTCTAAACCCATACTCGACCAGTTCATAAAAAGATAGACCGATAAGACCCGTTAGACCCATTTACCACACGGGTTTATTCAATTGACCCGATCCGACTCAACCCTATATAGTATTGGATTGCAAGTAGACCCGACCCGACCCGACCCGACCCGGTGAATTTTAAACGGGTCTTTCCGGGTATACGCGTCCAGACCCTAAACCTGGACCCGACCCATTTATTAAACGGGTCTATCGTGTCGACTCATTTATGACCCGCATCCATTTAGCCCTGACCCAGACCCGCTAACTTCGTGTCGGATCTGCCGTGTCGGGTCCGAAATTACCAGCCTAGTCCTCTCACACCACAAGACCACTTGGGAAAAAGGCCGAAAAGTCTTGCTCCCAACCGTTAGAAACCCTATTTTCAAATATACCCCAGCGCGCATCTTTTTTGTCTCCCGACCGTTAAAACCCCAAAAGTCCCAAACCCCACCAACTGCCCTTTCCCTTTCTTCCCCCCCCCCCCTGCAATTTTTTTTAAAAATAGTAATTTACACTTTGACCCCTGAAGTTTAGCTCCAACACACTTAACCCCCACTATAGTTAAAAAACTACACTTTGCCCCGTTTAATTCAGTTTTGATGAGATGAAAATGACCAAATGAGGTAATTAAGTAGGTGGCAAAAGGGTTATTGTGCTAACATTTCAATATTTAGAGTGGGATTTGGAACAAAATAAACTACAGGGGTTAAGTATGTTTTAGCTAAACTTGAGGGGGTAAAGTGTAATTTACCCTAAAAAAATCTGAAACAAAGCAAGAACCTGATCTCCTCCCTCTCTCTCTCTCTCTCTCTCTCTTCCAAATCACAAGATTCTGCCGATCTCAACCTCACCCATTTCTTGCTAAATGCATCCATGGATTCACCTCCAAGAACCCTCCTCCTCCTCTCCCTCAGCCTGCTGAATCTGTTCCTCCCCACGCCGCCGGTTTCAGCCCAGAGCACAACCTTCGACTTCCCGTCCTTCTCGATCCGCAACCTCACCCTCCTCGGCGACTCCTACCTCCGGAACGGCTCCGTCGGGCTCACCCGGCAGACCGGCGTGCCGACGTCGAGCTCCGGGACCGCCGCCTGCAACCTCCCGGTACGGTTCTACGACCCGGCAACCGGTGCATCCGCCTCCTTCTCCACCAAGTTCTCCTTCTCCGTCACGAACCTCAACCCCGGGTCCTGCGGCGACGGGCTGGCCTTCTTCATCTCCCCGGACAACTCGACGCTCGGGAGCACCGGCGGCTATCTGGGTGTGTTCAACTCATCGGCCGCCGCCGCCAAGAATGGGTCAATAGTCCTCGCCGTCGAGTTCGACACCTGGCTGGACGAAGGACTCGGCGACCCGAGCGCGAACCATGTGGGATTGGACATCGATGGCCCCAAATCTGTGGAGACGGCGGATTTGGAGCCCTACGGCATCGAACTCAAGAGCGGGAATCTGATCACGGCTTGGATTGACTACGACGACGACGAGGGCAGTCTGAGGGTCTGGCTCGGCTGCTCGAGCGGTAAGCCTGAGATCCCTGTCCTGTCCACAAGATACAATCTTTCGAAGCATTTCAAGGAGTTCATGTATGTGGGTTTCTCGGCGTCGACCGAGGGCAGCACCGAGGTCCACGTGATCGAGTCCTGGAGCTTCCGGACGTTCGGGTTCCCCACTTTGAACCTCGCCCCCTATGCCCCCTACAACAAGTCCGTCGGTTCATGGAGCGCAATTCCGGCGATCCCCATCGCCGGGCCTCACGATGGCGCTCGCAAGAGCCTCGGTTATGGCCTAGCAATCATGGGTCCTCTAGCTTTGGGCCTGGCCTTTGTCGGGCTAGTCGCGGTTACAATCAAGAGATGGAAGAGGATGGACGGTGGCTTCGATCAAGAGATCTTGAAAGGGCCAAGAAGATTCAGTTACAGGGAGCTGAGCGCCGCAACCAGAGGATTCCATAGTAGCAGGATCGTTGGGAACGGAGCATTCGGGACGGTCTACAGAGCGATCCATCCCGCATCGGGGGTCACGTATGCCGTGAAGCGGTCGAAGCAGGCCCAACAAGGCAAGGGCGAGTTCATGGCCGAGCTATCGGCGATCGGCTGCTTGAGGCACAAGAATCTAGTCCAGCTCGAAGGATGGTGCTGCGAGAAGGGCGAATTGCTGCTCGTGTACGAGTTCATGCCCAACGGGAGCCTCGACAGGGCCCTTTACCGAGGACCGGGATCATCCGGGCCTTGCTCGATACTCAAATGGGGCCAGAGGTACAATGTGGCCATCGGGACCGCCTCGATCCTGACCTACCTGCATCAAGAATGCGAGAAGCTAGTGATCCATCGAGACATAAAGACCAGCAATGTAATGCTGGACGCCGATTTCAGCCCTCGGTTGGGAGACTTCGGCCTCGCGAGGCTGACGGACCACAACAAAAGCCCCGTCTCGACGCTCACCGCAGGGACGATGGGGTACCTCGCGCCTGAGTATCTCCAATACGGGAAAGCCACCGAAAAAACTGATGTTTTTAGCTATGGGGTGGTGATACTAGAAGTCTGCTGTGGGAGGAGGCCTATAGATAAAGAAGATGGAGAGGATCAGAAAGTGGTGAACTTGGTCGATTGGGTTTGGGGTTTGTACTCGCGAGGTCGGCTGATCGAAGCTGCGGATCGACGATTAAACGGGGAGTTCGACAAGGAGGAGATGCTGAGGCTGCTGCTTGTGGGTCTGAGCTGTGCAAACCCCAATTGGGCGGAGAGGCCTTCGATGAGACGGGTTATTCAGATCCTCAAGTCCGAGGCAGAGCCCATGGCGGTGCCGAAGACGAAGCCGCTCCTCGTGTTCACCTCTGGCACCCCGTTGAGCTTGCGGGAGATTGTTTCAGACTGTGATGAGAGTGCAGAATCTAGCCCATTGTATGAACTCAAATAAGGGGAGTTGTTATGAGAACTCTAAAAGTTAATTGTTCGATCATTATAATCATTTCCGCAAGAGCTGAATGTGCATGTTCGAGGAGGAGGAATCATGGGGATCTTGATTGATGTAGTTGAGGAACCATTATGGGGATCTTTAACGGGCTATATTAATTATCACCTGCTGTGATTGTCTGATGGGTGATTATTTATTTCCTCATTTAGGTTGGTTGTATTGTGCGGGGGATCTTTACCATTGATGGAGAGAGAGAAGAGAGAGAGAGAGAGAGAGAGAGAGAGAGAGAGAGAGAGAGAGAGAGAGAGAGAGAGAGAGAGAGAGAGAGAGAGAGAGAGAGAGAGAGAGAGAGCAAGTAGATACGAGAGGTTTGTTGACGAGGTTCGACCGTAGACTACTTTATGTGTGGTAAGTCTCAATCTTGAAGCCACTCTCTCTTTTGATGAATTAGTTATCCCTCGATAGGCTGAGCGAGGCTTGTACAAAGAGAGAGAGAGAGAGAGAGAGAGAGAGAGAGAGAGAGAGAGAGAGAGAGAGAGAGAGAGAGAGAGAGAGAGAGAGAGAGAGAGAGAGAGAGAGAGAGAGAGAGAGAGAGAGAGAGGATTAGGGTAGAAATCGAGGAATGAGACTAAGTACAAAATCTGATCAGCCGGCGAAGTTCTGCACTCCTAAAATGGAAAAGGAGCTCTCAAATCCCCAAAAGATCCTTCTGCTGATGTTAAGTGAACTATTTATAGGTGTTGGGGTGCCGCGACTGCTAGGGTTGATGTGGCGGCGTATGGTCGGTCCAAGTGGTGGTCAGTGATTGGCCCATGTGCATGCCTTTGCTAGTGGGCTGATGGACCTCCAAGGGGACCTCGAGCTGTCCTCGTGGGCCTCTAATGGGTCACGTGCTGGGCTGCTTCTAGATGGGCTGTGTGCTGTAGTCATCTGGGTTATCCTCACGTGCCTCTTGTGAGCTTTGTGCTGAGCTGCTTCTTGATGGGTTGTGGCTATTGGGTGGAGAATGCCTTATCCAAATTTTGCACAGATAATTACCTCATCCCAGCTAGCTAGGAGTCTGTTGGGTCCATCCCCATGTAGGAGACCCAAAGGGGGAAGGGAGCTTGCCTCCCACTTATTTCTGGCAGCAGACTTCAACTCGTGCGCACGACCTCGACTCTCTGTGAACAGAAAGTCGTGCGCACGACTGTGGTCAGGCAGAGAGGGGGCCCAGACAGCTGATTGTTCTGTTTTAAATCCCTTTGTTTGGGGGCTATTGAGAAGGCTTTGGGATGAGTTTTGGGGGCTGTCATTTTATGGAAGAGGAAGAGTTCTCTTCTATAAGGAAGGAGGAGATTTCCTTGAGGATCGATCTTCGGCGGATAGATCGGATTGAAGCTTGCAAGGAGGTAGGTTCCTTGAGGCTTGCTAGGGTCTCATCTTGTTGAGCCATAGAGGGGAAAAGGTGTAGATCTAGAAGAAGGAAGAAGGAGTTGGGTTGTACTATCGTCTTGCTTGCCGCCTTTGATAATGAAGTCCTTCCCCGAGCATTTGCTTACCGTGGTTTTTCCCGCAAGAGTTTCCACATAAATCCCCAAGTCGTCTTCTTTGTTTGTGATTGTTTTGTTTTGTACTTGTGGTTGGATTATTGCTTGTTCTCTTTGGTTCATTTCACGAGGAAGAGATCGTCGGTTATCGTGGTTGAGCCGGTGCGATTTTCCCATTAAGTGGTATCAGAGCACAGGTTTTACACACAAGGTGTTTGTTCTTGTGTCTGTGAGAAATCAAAGATAGATGAGAGCAATGGTAGCAAGAATGAAGGTATGTTTTGCTTCAATGGTACTAATTTATGGCCGATTTAGAATTAGAAGATGGAAGACATATTGTATTGTAAGGACTTGTAATTGCCGTTGGGTGGAGATTCGAAGTGCCCGGAGAAAATGTCCGAAGAGAAATGGCGGGTGTTGAATTGGAAATCATACGGCATGATTCGCAAGTGGCTAGATGTCAGTGCTTGCCATCATGCATCCAGAGTTATGTCCTCATTCGAGATGAGACTCGGCTTCATGATCGGTACGAGAGGAAGACAGTTGGCAACAAGACTATGCTCATCCGCAAGCTGGTCAATTAGAAGTATTGGGATGGAACGTCGGTGTCAGATCACTTGAATAAGTCCCATAGTATAGTCAATCAATTGACCGTCATGAAGACAGTCTTGGAAGAGGAGCTTCAAGCTATGCTACCATTGAGTTTGCTTCCAAATAATTAGCAGACACTTGTTGTGTTGGTGAGCAACTCTTCTTCGAATGACAAGTTGACATTGTCTATTATGTATAGTGTCTTGCTCAAAGAGAAAACAAGGTGGAAGGTGAGTGGAGAAGATCATCCGCAAGATTTGGTAAATAAAGAGCGAGGCCGGAGCAAGAGTAGGAAACCTCATTAGAAGGGATAGTCACAGACTCGGTCAAAATCCAAAGGCAAATCGTTGATGTGCTTCTATTGCAAGAAGGAGAGACACTTCAAGAAAAATTGCTTCAAATTCAAGAGTGATCTTAAGGAGCGTAAGGTGAAGCCCAAGGAGGAGGAAGGTACATCCGCTACTGTCACCAGTGACGATGGTGTAGTTGTCTTGTTAGACAATGGGGAGTGCTATTATACCTCCGTGAATGAGGTCAAATGGGTTGTCGACACGGGGACATCTTACCATGTCACATCAAAGATGGACTTCTTTACGAGCTACTGGAGCGACGATTTTGGTAATGCCAAGATGGACAATAATAGAACATATGTCCCTTTCTCTATCTGGATTTAAACGATTATATCACACAAACTAAGGTGTTGTCTCAATAAATAGTATCTCTGAAGTAGTATTTTAGATAATAATATTTATTAGATACATACAAAATTCAAAGTATGATAACTATACACTATTACTATTATCGATGCTTCGAAATAGAACTGTTAATAATTGGTCTTATAGTAATTTTTTGAAATATTATGTAAATTTATATAATATGCAATTAGGTGCCCAATTATATACTCGAATGATTAAGAGTTCATTCATTATCGATGTGTACTCACAAACGTCATTAGTAACCATGTATGAAAAGTGTCATATACTTTCAGAGTCAGTTCAAGCATTCAAGAAGATTAAAAAAAAATTTATAATCTGGAATGTCATGATAATAAATTACATAGAGAATGAATCTATCGAGACTGACCTTAAGATATTTATTAAGATGCGGCATTAGAGAATTAAAATTAAAAATATGATATTTATGACTTTGCTCACCACGGTAGCACACCTGCCTTCCATTCTATTCAGCATAAAGATGCACCATTGTGCTTTGAAGACTGATTTTTTGAGTCATGTGTGAGTATGTACTGCTAGATAATAAACTTATTCTTCATAGAGATTTTGGATTTTTGAGCATGAATTTGAATCCAACTTAAAATATGATCCAAAATAAAATTGAATACATATAAATTGTCCACATTTCCTATGTTTGTCATTTTCAAATTTGAGCATGATTATGAGATCAAAACCCATCACCTCACCTTACCTCACCTCATCTATCTTGACCTCACAGCCTCAGGAGTTGTAACTATTGACTATTGGATCTTGGTTGTCACATATCATGAGGAGATTAAAATTGAAAAATCTATGTTTATAACTTTGTTCACCATGGTAGCGCACTTGCCATCTATTCTCTTAGACAGATAGATATACTATTATGTTTTGAAGATGTATTTTCTTAGTCACATTCAAGTATGTACTGCGATGTTGAACATATATATATATATATATATATATATATATATATATATATATATATATATATATATATATATATATATATATATATATATATATATATATATATATATATATATATATATATATATATATATATATATATATATATATACTAGTAAAGCCCGTGCCTGTCGGCACGCAAAAGATTTTGATAGCGACAAAAATATTTTGAGGGCGTGATAAAATTTTGAGGGAAGAGGCAATATTTTAAAGGTGGTAATAATAATTTAAAAGTGATGATATTTTTGAGCAAGTGAACAATATTTTGAGGGTGATAACAATATTTTTTGAGCGAAAATAACAATAGTAATATTTGATTAGTCTATATATGAATGCCCGTGCGTGTCGGCACTGCAACGGCCGTCTTTGGCGGCAAAACACATTCGGACCACCTTTAGCGGCAACACAACCCTTGAGCATTGCCACCCCCCACTCCTACCGTCCTTTTCAGCACACACACTTGGTCACTTTCGGTAATAAAATCACTCGATGGGAACGAACAAAAATATTGTTTTAAATCTTGATGAAGATAGTGGTGGATATCTGGTCCATCCTATCATTGCAATATACAACAACATCGTTGGATATGATATATATAGTCCGAGGGCAACCAATGATTGTGGGGCCCATCCTTTCCTGATGAAGTGGTGGTTGAGGACGACATGCTGGGGCTTTGCCGAAGCTTTCTCAACGTTGTCTTTGCCGAGCCCCGTCAGGTCCAGCTGGGGGTGGAACAACCGATGGCTCCTTAGCAAAGTCATCATCCACGGGGTATGGATGGCCATAGCTCCATTTCGGTGATGGTGGGATCTCGAATTCCGAAACATTGTCTATATTGTCTGGAATATAGTCCTGGATTATAGCAAAAATAAGGGGGCAAATTACAAAACGTCCCCTGAACTACACACTCTATTTCATATCGATCCCACAAACTTTTTTTTTTAATACAATTTGAACCCTGAACTGTGCTCCATCTGCATGTAGCCCCCCCTATCAACTTTTAGTCCCAAAATACCATTGTCCAAGTAAGCATAAGTTCAATATTTTTTTAATTATTCGAGTCTTATTGGAAATTGATAAGTGTATTTTTGAAATAAAAGCTGATGGAGGGGGGCCAAATGCAAATGGTGGATAGTTTAGGATTCAAACTGTTCAAAAAAAAGTAGAGGGACCAATATGAATGGGGTGGTGCATAGTTCAGGGGAGGTTTTTGTAATTTGCCAAAAAAAATCATGAACTAAATTTGTCAAATGAATTAGTTAAGGCTAAGTTTTCAGAAGTTCATCCTTGGGCCAATATGAAAGGGGGAGTGCATAGTTCAGGGGAGGTTTTTGTAATTAATTTTTTTTTAAAAAAAATATGAACTAAATTTGTCGAATGAAACAGTTAAGGCTGAGTTTTCAGAAGTTCATCCTTGCTCAAAGAAGCATATTTTAGGATAATCGACAGATACAGTGACATCAAGAAGGTATAAAGCGATCCGCCCCATCTCATCAGTAACATAAGAAAGATCAGGTATGTATCTCCTCCATTCACCATCTACGATGAACATGTATTGGTAGAGTCTTGATGGAAGGACCAACATAATGGAATGATCTTTGTCATTCCTCTGCAGAACTTTCCTGTAAATCCACAGAAATCAGTTCCATGGCCGTTAGAATCCAATTCCTTCCAATACCCAAACACCTAAGAATAATGAAGTGAAGAGGTAACATTGGCCGCCGCCCAATGGCTGTATATCCCTATCCCCTTGTTAGAGACGGGAACAATGTTTCGAAAAAAGAGATCATTTTGAAGGTAGCAATAAAACATTTCGAGAGTAACAACAATAATTTAAGGAAGATAATTATATTTCGAGGGAGAAAACAATATTTCGAGGAAGGTGATAATATTTTGAAGGGGGTGACAATATTTCGTGAGTGGTGATAATGCTCATGTCTGTCGACAGTACTTGAAAGGGGTGAGGGGGATGTTAGTTTTAATTTTTGAATTAAATTTTTTTTAAGTGATTGAAAATCTCAAACACTTTGATTTGGTCTTATCTATTATTTCAATTTTTTTTTATTAGGATCATATATGAGGAAATGTCTTGTTGGGGTTACATCTTACCGAATGACTTTCCATCCAATCAAAGCATTTGTGACAAAATAAAAATTGTCAGCGACGCCCCTCAGTTTATTCAAATGACATTACTTTACAACAAAAAAAAAAGAAAAGAAATAGAGCTACACCTGTGGGGCTTATCACTACCAACTATGTAGTCTATGTGAGAGCACCTCGAAACAGGACGTTTGCTTCTGGGTTCTATCCCTCGAGTAGTCCGAAAGCTCTGTCATGTGATTGAACTGACCTCTCTCTCTCTCTCTCCAAAAAATTTTGACGACGGGCTTCCACAACTAATAACTACTACTGACCAGTGGTATTGCGCCACATATGCCACAAGTAATATGAAGAGACTAAAGAGGTGATTTTCATTGGATTCAAATTACCTCCTTACCCCCTCTTTGGATTCAAATTACCTCCTTACCCCCTTTATGGACATGAAGCCTTAAGCAAGATATAGTTTGAGCATGTTTTTTTTTAAGAAATACTTTAAAAGTTTTAGAAACCTAATTTTTTATTAAGAATAAAAAAAATAGCATAGATTATTTTTGAAACAATGAAAAACAATACTCCTGGATGTTTTTTTTAGAAAGAAAACATTTTTTGTTTCACAAACCATAATTAAAAAATAATAATATTTTTTTTGCATGGGATACGATTAAAGCTTGTTCTTTTTCTGGCTTGGGTTTTTTCATTCTCTTTAAAAAGTTATAATGACGGGAAATTAAATCAAAGACAACCTTTATGTAACCCAAAGCAAATTATTAGCAACTCACCCCGAAGTTGGTGATCTTCACCTCCCCGCGCTAGCCAACCATCAGGTTTGACCAACTATCTGATTTATTTGGCACTTGCTTACAGCCCAGTCGTGGTCGGCCACGTCGTTTGTTAGAGAGAGCCCCCCATTATGCCCTTCTAATGGACAGTGTGGCAGACCACGATAAAGCCCTAAGCAAGTATAGCAAATCAATCGGCAACAAAAAAACTCACCACAAAGAACCCGAATAGGTTGCCCCCTTTCTCTGCATCATCGTTTACACATCACGTCATAGTCATTTGTTACCCCCATACTCGAACGGTGCATCGACAATAATCCCCAATCGACAGACAAAGGAACGACTGTGACTGGCCCAACGATATTGGCTCCAACTTGCCACTTGATCTTTGTCGTCCCTTTGTCTGTTCGTTGGGGTTGAGTTCGATTCACCGGTTGGGTATGGGTGCAACGGACAGATGTGACGTGAGCTACAGACGATGAGTTGAGAGGGGCGAGCAAAGAGAGGAGACCGGTGCAAGCATAGAGAGATATAGTGAGGGCGAGAAATATAAAGCTATCTTTCTAAAAAAAATGATAAATTACACTGTCCCCTAGAAGTTTATCCTAAAAACATATAGCCCCCCTATAGTTAAAAAATACATTTTGCCCCCTTCAATTCAGTTTTTATCAGATAAGAGAGAGAGAGAGAGAGAGAGAGAGAGAGAGAGAGAGAGAGATTTCCATAGGGTACCGACTTACAGCTCGAAAAATAATTGAGGTATATAAAAACAGTATAAGAGTTATTGGAATTTCTTTGGCTGAACATATTCCAGACAAAGAACCTACTATTGAATAAACTAAACTGATCTGGTGTCCAAACCTATTCAATAAACATAATTAGGTTCAATTTCCTTGGGCCAGTTTAGACAAACTCTCCTTAGAGAGAAGCTCAAGTCTTGCTCCAGCAAGCTCTTCAGCAAGTTTCATAACTGCAAGGGAAGCATACACCCATTTCCAAAAACCCACCATCAAGAGGAAAGGAACCATTTACACAACAACATAGATTTTTTTCCAGGGGTGGGGGAAGAAGAGAAGCAGACCTGCTGGATGATATCGGTGGTGACCTGACTCGGGGAAGCGTATGACGCCATCATTGGCTGCATCTGCATGAGGTGCTACTGCATTACTTCACAACCCCCGGTCCTCTCTTTCTCTCTCTACGCTGTAGCTCTGCTCTACTTGCTTTCCCTTTATGTGAAAGCTCATCACAACCCAATTCGAAACCCAATCACAACCCAGTTCGAAAACCCAATTACAAACCAATGCGAAAACAGAGAGAGAAAGAGAGAGAGAGAGGAAAGAAAAAAATCAGTAACTAAAACTAAAAGAGAGGAAAGATGACCTGTGGTTCGTTGAAGATCTGGTGGGAGGGCTGATTCTTCATCTCTTTCTCTAAAGCTCTGGCTGACGATCTCACCTCCATCTCTTGATCCTCCTAAAACAGAGAGAGAGAGAGAGAGAGAGAGAGAGAGAGAGAGAGAGAGAGAGAAAATTATCAGCCTAAAAAAAGGATGAGAGAAAGAGGGAAGAAAGAAGGGGAAAAATTCACCACCTTCTCCATCTCTTTGCCTCCTCTCTCTTTCTCTTGCAACCTCCTCTCTCTTTCTTGCAGCAAAGGAGAAAGGACCTTGCAGCGAAGGATCGTGGAGATCGAGCCCGTGGATGACTGCAATCTAGACATCGGGAGATCGAGTAAGAGGGATCGGGATCGTGGAGATCGGGACTGGTGGTAGAGAGGAAGGGATGTGGAGATCAGGAGATCTGGGGAGAAGGCCTTGGAGAGAGAGAGAGAGGGATGTGGAGATCGGGTTTGGCGGTAGGAGATCGGGGTCGAGAGAGCGCAGAGTGGAGGGGGCTTGATCGGGGACGGCCTGCGGCTTGAGTGGAGGCTGGATCGGGGCCGAGAGTGTGCAGATCTGAGATGGGGGCGGTGCAGCAAATCAATCGGAGCAAAAATGCTCTCCTCCCCTTCCTCTCCCTCGCACGTCCCCCCACCCTCCCGGTGCGCCACCCCCACCGAATCCCGGATCGATGCCGCCCGCAAGGAGATCACCGTCCTCCTCGACCTCTACGGCGCCGCAGCCCTGCGTCTGCTCCCTCGCCACATCATCTACGGTGAGCCCATTGCCATCCTCACCGGCGACGCCCACCTCGCTGGGGCTGAGGGCGCTGGTGAGGTCAGGGGTCCGGGGGACCGAGGGCCATAGAAGGAGAGAGCGAGAGAGAATTAAAGAGATCTGGAGGGTGGTGGGGGGCTTAACAGAAAGAGAGAGTGAGAGACTCAGAGGGAGTGATCGTGCGTTGATGGGGGGCGGGAGAGGGGCGTAACTGATGAGAGAATTAGGGGAGATCTTGGGGGGTGGGGGGGGGAGCTTAACTGATAAGAGAGAGAGAGAGAGATCATGCATTGATGGGGGTTGGGGCAGGGTAACGGATGGGGAGAGAGATAGAGTGCCGGGGAGGGGGACCACATTGGCGGCAAACATGGCACTTGATCAATGTAACGGATGGCTGTGATTGTGCCATTCAAAATGCACTTGATTTGGTAACTACCTGCTATGCAGTACGGGACTGATAAAGAAGTGATCATGCATAACTACCCATTGCATAGAGATCTTGGTCATCAAATTCTCTAACCGCCTCTTATGTTTGTATCGAACGGCTCTCTTTATCCATTCGTAGTGAAATATTATATATATATATATATATATATATATATATATATATATATATATATATATATATATATAGGGGCATGCTATGCTGCGGCATGCGGTGCGTGCGGCATCGCACCGCAGCCGTGTGATGCACTGCTGCGTGCATCGCATGCACGCAGCGCGTGCATCACACGGCTGCGGTGCGATACCGCACGCACCGCATGCCGCATTCAAGCATTTCTCTCTCTCTCTCTCTCTCTATATATATATATATATATATATATATATATATATATATATATATATATATATATATATATATATATATATAAGTGGTCCAAATATTCAAAGAGATAGTTAGAAAAGGCCGATCCTTGTAGAATATAATTATTTCGATATATGCGTATTATATTTTAGAGCACATACCAGTAAATACTTTGACTGGATGCTAGAATAAAACTTGATCTTGTGTCAAACTATGTTTATATCGATCATGTATGCATGCTTGAATGTCGGTTATCATACAAGGAATTGAATACTTTGATCTCATGGTTAGAGATTACAAAATAACTTCACGAATTGAGTATTATTCTTACCTTATAAGCCTTTTAGAATACTCAGAGGTACCTCAGTCATCTCTTAAAATGAATTTAAGATTGTCATTTCGTTCAGACATCAAAATATGAAACTTATTACATGGCTTGTGTTAATTAAAGAACAACATTAAAGTGGTACAAATAGTACTGTTTTTTTTCCTAATGTTAATAGGCGTTAAGACTGTCGAATACAATATATAGACGATGCCTATTGTCCGTAATATCATGAGAAGATTCAAATTAAAAATCCTATGTTTATAACTTTGTTCACCATAGTAGTGCATCTGTCATCTATTCTCTTAGACATATAGATATACTATTATATTTTGAATATGTGTTATCTTAGTAGCACGCAAGTATGTACTGTGATGTTGAACATGTATGTTATATATGCATTTTTAGAACAAGTGGTCTAAATATTTAAAAATATATTTAGAAAAGATCGACCCTTGTAGAATATAATTATTTCAACATATGCGTATTCTATTTTAGAGCACATGCCATTAAATGCTTTGATTGGATACTAGAGCGAAAATTGATCTTGTGTTGAATTATGTTCATATCGATCATATATGCATGCTTGAATATCGGTTATCATACAAAAAGAATTAAATAGTTTGATCTGATAGTTAGAGATTATAATATAACTTCGCGAATTGAGTATTATTCTTACCTTATAAGCCTTGTTGGATACTCAGAGGTATCTCAGGCACCTTTTAAAATGATTTTAAGATTGTTGTTTTCTTTAAACATCAAAATATAAAACTTGTTACTTAGCCTGTGTAAATTAGAGAACAACATTGAAGTGACACAGATAATACTATTTTCTTTTTAATATTGGCAGGCGTTTGGACTGTCGAATACAATATGTAGACGATGTCTATTGTCCGTAAATAACCTGGGATTAGTTGGTTGATGGAACAGACTCACCGTGATTGATCATGTACGTCTTCAACTTTCTTCAATAAACCTTTTTGTAAAGCATTTTTTCTATATACTTTCTTCAATAAACCTTTTTATAAAAAAATTTGACAAGATTCTCATCATATACTTAATATTAAATTATATATTGGTTGTTGAGATGTATACTATGTATAATTTTTCTTCACCATTCTCATGTGTCTATTCTTTACCTGATTGTTTATACGTGTAATTCTTTCAGGAGCACTAGCAATATTTTGTCTTTGGTAGTTGACCATTATTTTTTCTTAAAAACTATAAACTAAAAAGTACATACTGGAAAATGGAAAAAGTGCTTTGTCTTTAATAGTCACCATTATTTGGTGATTTATATTTGAAATATAGTTGTTTAAAGAGTTTGTTCAAGTTTTATAGCTTTCCACCAAGTGTAAAAGCCAATTGAGACCACATTTAATCTCGCATGTACAACATTATATGGCAACATAATGATTTTCAAATCTTATTGCTATAACTTTATTTTGTTCTACTGAAATTTTTTCTTAGCATTTAACTTCTTATTTTGTATTGTCTTCCTATTTTATATTGAATGTATATTGAATTCCTACTAAAATTTTTTTTCCTACTAAAAAAAAATTAAATTTTTTTGTTAGTTTTAATCTATAAAAAATAGATTGCAATAAAGGTAAACTGGTCTTTACTTTATTTCTGTTAGAACTGAAGAGCGTACCTAGATATTACCCTTTAAAAATCTTTGCTTTATTTCCTTACTATGTAATTATATTTTCTCAATTCAGTTTGTAAAATCTAAAACATGACACTTTTTTCATTGTTTTAGTTACAAATATTAAAGTTGGATAGGGTTGGCTTGTTTATTAAGTGCTTACATATGTCCTGTTAATATAAATTGTATTTCTGCTAGGCATTGAACTTTGCATTCAAGGATTACTTCAAGATGCTATTCAACTTCAATAAGGGTAGAGATGGATACTGATCAAAAATGGTTTGAAAGGCATCCTAGCATCTGATAGCGTAGTTGGCGCTTCTTTACAACTATTTATCTACTACTCGGACTAAGCTCATACTCGATGGTACAACTGGTGCTTCTTTCCTACTATTTATCAGTATCTCATGCGTAAGGATCATAGTCCATTGTGGTCTTTACTTTAGAGACAAACTATGATGTCATGTATGATGTCATATATCCGTCCATCTCTTTCTGGATTTAAATGGTTATATATGATAAATCAAGGTGTTGTCCCAACAGATGGTATTTTTGAAGTAATTGTACATCAATATTACTATCGATGCTTCGAAAGAGAGTCATTGCTAGTTGATCTAATAGTTGTTTTTGAACTATTATGTGAATCGACAGAATTTAAAATTAGGTAAACAATTATATACTTATATGGTTAAGAGTTCATTTGATATCGATCTATAGTCACAAACATCATTAGTATGTATGAAAAGTACCACAACCTTTTGGAATCAATTCAAGCAAATTAAAAAGAGGGATTCCGTAAGCTGGAGTGTCATGATAGCAAATTATAGAGAATGAATTTGTCGATGTCGATTTTAAGATACTTATGAAGATACGGTACAAGGGGATTCAAATTGAAAATCCCTTATTTATGACTTTGTTCGTCGTGGTAGTGCACATGTCAGCCATTCTTTTAGGCACACAGATACATTCTCATACTTTGAAAGCAGCTTTTTTGAGTCACGTACAAGTATGTACTACGATGTTGAACATGTACGCTATATGTGTATTTTTAGAAGAAGCGATCCAGACATTCAACGAGATAGATTGAAAAAACCGAGCATTGTGGAATGCAATTATTTTGGCGTTTATGTATTCTGGTTTTGGAGCACATGTCATTAAGTGCTTTGATAAGATGTTGGAAGGGAACTTGATCCTGTATTGAACTACGTTCACATCAATCATGTATGTATGCTTAAATATCGGTTATCATACGAAGGGAGCCAAATACTTTGATCTGATAGTTAGAGATTACAAGATAACTCTACGAATTAAGCACTATTTTTGTCTTATAGGCCTTATAGGATGCTCAGAGGGAGCTCAACCAGCTCTTAAAATGATTTCAAAAATATAATTTCCTGCCGACATCAAAATATGAAACTTGTTACTTGGCCAGTATAAATTGATGAACATGATTGAAGTGACAGATAACACTAAACGTGCTACTAAAATTGGACCGAGCAACCATGTAGGTCCTATCTTTTTCTCTTCAATATTGACCAGTGTTAGGACAGTCGAATACAATATGGAGACGACGCTTATTGTCCGCAAATAACCCGAGATTAGTTGGTTGATGGAGCAAGCTTATTATGATTGATCAGGTATATCTGTAACTTTTTTCAATAAGCATCTTTAAAGAGCATTTTGTTACCCGGTTGATTTGTTGCTTACTGTTGCTTGATGTTTAAGACAAAAAAATTTAATAAGATTCTCACTACATACCTACCTATCAAATTTCTTATTGGATGATGAGATATATACTATAATTTTTTTTAATATTTACTTATGTGTCTATTCATTATCTAATTATTTATACGTGTAGTTCTTTCAGGAGAACTAATAGTTTTTTATCTTTGGTAGCAATAATCTTTTTTTTATAAATTATAAACTAATGAGTACATATTGAGAAATAGGAGAAGTGTTTTGTCTTTAGTAGATACCATTATTTAGTGATTTATATCTAAAATTTAGTTGTTTAAAGAGGTTGTTCATGTTTTATAAATTTTCACAAAGTGTAAAAGTCAGTTGAGATCACACTTAATCTCGTATGCACCACATTACATGGCAGTACAATGATTTTCAAATCTTATTGTTGTAAATTTATTTTATTCTACTAAAATCTTTTTTTAGCATTTGTCTTTCTATTTTGTATGGAATGTATATTGAATTTTTACTGAATTTTTTTCCTTGCTGAAATATTTTCTTTATTCTTACATTTCTCTTTATTAGTTCTAATTTATAAATGATAATAAATTCAAGCATTCAAGAAGATTAAAAATATGGATTCTATAATCTGGAGTGTCATGATAATAAATAGTGGAAGCCCGTGCCGATCGGTATGCAGCAGACCTTGTCGGCATGACTGCCAGTATACAAAAGATTTCAAGAGCGGGGATAATATTTCGAGAAAAGTGACAATATTTTAAAGGTGTCAACAAAATATTTTGAGAGCAGCTATAATATTCCAAGAGAGATAACAATATTTTGATAGTGATAACAATATTTCATGAGCGGTGATAATATTTTGAGCTAGGTGACAATATTTCGTGGTCATCTTTGCAACTTTGGAAATGCAATGATTGCCTTCGGCAGCAATACACCCCCAGGGCGATGCGTAAACTTCCCAAATCCTCTATTAGGACTTATAGCCTCACTTAGTATCCAGAGCAAAACACCCAATAGAAAAAAATAACACTTGGATATGATAAAGCCAAAACTAAGTCAGAACCGTCGGTTACACCTAGTCCCAGCGGTGAGTCGCACTTAGGCCCAAATAACATTTAAAAGAATGAATATGATTCAGCTTTGATTTCAAACACAACCGTCTGTTATACCCAGTTGGACCGATGAATCGCACTCATCCCAAATGGCATACAAAAATAACAGCTGTAATTCAGTTTTGGCTTCCCCAATATAATCAGACGGCTCTTTATTCTTCTATCAATGGTCCAGATCGATGGCTCACCAAGCATCCAGAGTAAAAACACCCAACACTAGGTGCGCTTGTTGATCACAGATGATTAGGGATCGATTTAATAGTTTTTCTAATTGGGATTTTATACACATCAATCTTTGTCGATTAGGGTTGGAGGGATCGAGATCGTGAGATGACTCCTAATTGATCAGGATCGTGGATGACGAGAAAGGGATCGCAGGCAGACATAATAGAGAGATAAAGGAGGAGTAATTATAAGATTTTTTTTATGGGATGGAGTAATTAAGAGATCGATAGAGAGATAAGTTGCCCAATCTCTCACTCTCTCTGTATGTGTGAAACAGACGGATTAAGACTGATGTATCTCTGTGTGTGAAATGGATGGCTATGCATGAGCACTTTTTGTAACGACAGATATCCCTTTCTCGGTGTATGAAATGGACGGATGTAAGAGTTTTCTAAAAAAACTGATCTCACTTTCTCGATATGTGAAACAGGCTATTGTGAGAGCAATTTTGTTACTGCTTACAACCCAACCGTGGCCTGCCATGTCGTCCAATAGAAAAGTACACTCGGTTGAGAGATTTAATTTGAACGACGTAGTATGTTATGATTGGTCATGTTGCCTTGGGCGGCTGTGACGAATATGCCGTATTACAATGGGAGGCTATGATGGTTCAAAGTTTTAGATATTTTTTGGTAGGAATAGAGTCATAATTAATGCTTCTTAATTTTGTTTTGGTAGAAATATGAGTAGTAATTAAGGTTGGGTTAGAGAGAAAAAAATACAGGGAAGAGCAGTTGCCACACGATCTCTCTCTCGGTGTATGATGTGTGAAACAAACAAGAGTGAAATTATGGAGGTGGGGGGGACCATGTATAAGTGGCAGCCCTAGAAAGTTAACCATTGGTAGGAAAATATGTGAACAATAGGTTTAGTACCTAATGTATCCTTAACGTTTTACATCAAAGCCCTCCAATATAGGTTTATTATAGAGTTTTATTTATTTATAATATGGTCCTTTATTTATTTATTTATTTTTTTTGTCCTCATTCCCATCCTTTATCTTAACTCTATTTAATATCAATCATTACCCCCTATCCAGATGAATCACACTCACCCTTACATCAACATCTCTTACTTTTTTATTTTTATTTCAGTTTTTGTGTATATGATTAGATGCTCTGAAATATCTATATCATACTTGTATGCTTGTAAATAAAACAAATGCGTTGTAATATGTATTATAGATTATATGGAGAATAAATCTGTCGATGTGACTTTAAGATACTTATTGAGATATAGTATTAGGGGATTTAAATTAAAAATCCCAAGTTTATGACTTTGCTCACTATGGTAGCGCACCTGCCTTTCATTCTGTTCAGCAAATGAATTCACTATTGTGCTTTGAGGGTTGGTTTTTTGAGTCACATGCAAGTATGTATTGCAATATTGAACTTATTCTTCATGATGATTTTGAATTTTTGAGTATGAATTTGAATCCAATTTAAAACATGATCCAAAACAAAATTTAAGGCATATGAATTGTCTACATTTTTCATGTTTGGTATTTTTAAATTTGAGGATGATTATAAGATCAAAATCTATCATGAATTAAAAAAAATTAAAAAATATAGTATTAGGGGATTCAAATTAAAAATCTCAAGTTTATGACTTTGCTCACTATGGTAGCGCACCTGCCTTTCATTCTGTTCAGCAAATGAATTCACTATTGTGCTTTGAGGGTTGGTTTTTTGAGTCACATGCAAGTATGTATTGCAATATTGAACTTATTCTTCATGATGATTTTGAATTTTTGAGTATGAATTTGAATCCAATTTAAAACATGATCCAAAACAAAATTTAAGGCATATGAATTGTCTACATTTTTCATGTTTGATATTTTTAAATTTGAGGATGATTATAAGATCAAAATCTATCATGAACTTAAAAAAAATTAATAGTTAGGACTTTTATCTATATTTTTTATGTTTGTCAATTGCAGTATTTGTAAACTATTCAATTCTTATGATTCAGTTCAAAATTGCAGTCACTATAAATGATTAAATTTTTATAATTTAATTTAAAATTGCACTCACTGTATATAATTCAATTATTATGATTTAATTTAAAATTATACTACTGTAAATGATTCAGTTCTTATGATTTAATTCAAAATTATAATCATTGTAAATGATCAATTATCTTTTGGATTGTATAATTTAATTATTCTATTATAAAATATTTTTTTATAGGTAGTGTAAACTCTTTATTATGGTTCAGATATGCCTTATTAATGACTTTTATGATACTTTTTATTTTAATATTTAGCTTAATAGACCACTATCTTAATTTGCATATACCTTATTATTTATTATTTTTTAAAATTTAGATATTGTAATGGTAATCCAAGTAGTAGCCTAATACAGTAAAATTTTATTTTTCTGAAGGTGTATATCTTTTGTTATCATATTTCTCTATTAAGTGAAATGATGAAGTTGTCTCTAATGATTAGAAACATACATTCAGATTAGAGACTGAATCTATAGGGCTTATATTTTGATTAGAGACTGAATCATACATGATATGTCTCATTCCTTCTCTCTCTAGGTTTAAGCAACTATATCAACAGATGTTATTTCTGAAGTAATTATCTGGATAAATATATTTATTAAATATATGCTAAATTTAAGGTACGATAACTATACATCCTTACTACTACCGATGCTTCGAAAGTGATCCGTTGATAGTTGATCTCATAGGTATTTTTGAAGTATTGCGTGAATCAACAGAATATGAAATTATGTACCCAATTATATGCTCGTATGGTTAAGAGTTCATTCGATATTGCAATAACAAACGTCATTAGTAACCATGTATAAAAACTTTTATAACATTTTAGAGTCAATTCAAGCATTCAAGCAGATTAAAAAGAAAAATTATGTAAGTTGGAATGTCATGATAACAAATTATATAAAAAATAAATCAGTCAAGACCTACTTTACGATACTTATTGAGATGCAGCTTAAGGGAATTCAAATTGAAAAGCCCATGTTTATGACTTTGTTCACCGTGGCATCGCACCTGCCATTCATTCTGTTAGGCACACAGATGCATCATTGTGCTTTGAAGGTGGGTTTTTGGACTTGCGTGCAAGTATGTACTGCGATGTTGAACATATTCTTTATACTTATAATTTTGAATTTTTTAGTTTGATTTTGAAGCCAAATTATAATATGATCCAAAACAAAATTTATGATTTAGCAAAAATACCCACCTACAAATCGCACACAAATGTCTAATGTGGGCTCTCCAAAAGGTGAATCACACCCAGACCCGACTGTGCTACCTCGGACGGTCCCCCCAATGCTTGACATCCAGTTACTAGAGATGGCTTACTCTTTCTTATTGTGTTTTTTTTTTTGTTCTTCAGCTTTTTTGGAGGTGCATGTTGTAGCTCTTATGTCCTGAGCATGGATTTTCTATATTAATATTAATAAAGATTACTTTGGTTATTGCTTTAATTAGAATATTGTTTTGGTATATGTTAATTCATATATAGAAAAGGATCCTAGGAAACACAGTAGGCCACTAAGGCATATGGTGGGTCCATGCTTGGAGACCCAGTAGACTGGTTCCGTGTAGACCTAGAACTAGTTCACAGGTTTGATGATGTCGGTCGCTTCACCAAGAATAAACTATTGGCAGGTAGAGGATATAGTGAAGTCTCTACCACGGGAACATAGGATTCCCATTCACATGACCAAGCACGATTATCGTGTTGAACAGAAACCAAGACGGTGCGCAGATCAGTGTATTAGAGCGTGGTACATAAACCGTCTTACTACTATAGATAATCTGTCATCAACCTTGAAGAACTATGTACACTGAGCCAATCGATTGAGTGGCGCTTTAATGTGCCAATGTGTGCGGAGCTTCCCTAGTCCAATACCACGATACGTTGGGTTATCCGGCTGACGTTGGAGTGGCATGCAATCCCTACAGGTTATCCAACGTCCAGTGATAAATGGGTGTGTTTTGATGAGTCAATCTGTCCACATGATTAATCCAGGCCTGGTGGTTGCCAGAATGACTGACGACGTTCCGGATGCTAGGAACATCAGAAGGTGTGTGGTGTTATAGATGACAAGTCATCAAATCCTAGTTAGATGATCGATCGGGTCTGACGGTGCTCTCCACCTCCCGAGTCAAATCATGGCACCAGTAATATGAGGGATTAAAGATTATTAAAGTATAATAAAGAATAGGGTTACGAGAAAGTAATATAAGTTTAGGATCACTAGAGTTCAACTCTCGTTGCACTTTGGGTGGCTATATAGGTTAATCGGATTAAGGCTTATTAGCAAAACTTTCGGTGTGTCAACGGAATAGTTAATTAGGGATCTGGTTAAAGATAGAGATCCTGAACCCTGAAGGTTTTACCATGTCATTGCGTATAGGAATTATTTCCTGACCCGGTTGGACACATTAGATGTGAAGTAGAGCGATGGAGCGCAAGCCCGAAGCCTAAGAACCTAATTCACATGTGTTAAGGGACCATAGGGGTATTTTTATAAATACTGAAATATCGCTCAAAACATATTGAATATGGATTTTAAAATGAGCGGAATAATTTCAGGAGCTCATAGGCGTTGACGAAACTCGATTTTGACTAGCGCACCTCACTCTATCAGTAGTATCCCGATAAAAGAGCGTTTTCATCCGAAGTGTCAAGGGGAAACCCTAAGCCCCCCCCCCCCCCCCTCCCCCTCATCCCAATCCTTAAGGGACCGGTCTAGCTTGCGTAAGTGAGTAGGGGGCTGACCCTATAAGAAGAAAAGGGACAGGAGACTGGCCCTAGCCTCTCCCCTATCCAGAAAATCCGGCCCCCTAGCTCTCTCTCCCCTTTGTGGTTTCGGCCAAGAAGAAGAGGAAGACGAAAGGAGGAAAGGAAGGAGAAGAAAGAAGAGAGAAAGAGAAGAGAAGTCTTCGAAGCGTCATCGTCTTCGCTACATGCAATCTTCCGTCGGCGTGTCGTCCTTGCACTCAGAGATAGGACGCCGTGGATCCCTCCCTTCACAAAGGACAAGGTGTTATCCGACAACTTTCCTCTCAATTCACATGCGGTTCATCATCAAGCATTAATGTTCCGTTCTTTTCGGATCTAAGATCCACTAGGTATGATGATTCTAAACGCCTAACTAGATGCATGCATATCTTTTGTAGATCGTAGTATACTTCTAGGGTGTCCGCACATATGCTAAATTCATAGATTTGCATATAGATTGTTTTTTTGTGAAATTAATTGTAATGAAACATATACCATGAGATCCTCAGATCTATCTTTTACTTCCGTTGCTACTTTGATAAAAGGATTTAATTCCAACAGTGCACACAGCTGCTTGGCAAATGGTCTGGGTAAAGGTAGAGATCGTGCCTCAATTCGAAAGTGTGCATAGGGAGTCTTCATCCAGGACTTATTAGAAATTTGGTTTTCCCAAACAAAAACTTGAAAACTAAGTAAACCCAAAATACAGAAAGTTTCTATTTTCTAGGCCCTGACTCTCGGGACAGGCTGTCAAAAGCAATAATAGAGCGACGGTTCAAAAGAGAGAATTTATGTTCTGAAGATACAGAATATTGTAAATAAAAAAAATATGTTCGAGAGATTGAGAATATTGTAGATAGTAAATATTATAGAGAGGGAGTCGTAGAGAGAGAATGATATAGAGCGTATATGTTGACAAAAAACATTGAAAAGAGAAATAGTTAGAAAGCGATTTTTTTTTCCTTCAGATATTAATACTGTAGAGAGAATGTTGTAGAGTGAGAAGATGTTATAGAGAAGAAAAAAAATTCAAAAAGAATATTGTAAAGTTAGAATATATGTTGTTGATAGAAACTATTATAGAGATATCGTTATACAAGAAATGTTACAAAGAAAGAATGTTTTAGAGAGAGGAAAGGAGTGCAAAACTGATTTTGGACCCAAAACTAGTTTTATTGCATGAAGTTCAAATGTTGATAATTCTGGAATCATGCTCATAACAAAAACCTGAAATTTCAAAACTGTTGAAAAACAGATCTCAAATTTTTTTCACCCTACATGTTTATCTATGTATTTCGCTTGTGCGTATACACATACATAACCAAAACCCCAACAAACTTAACAAAGTTTGATAGATTGTTAAGCTTGAGCCTTGTTTGCGCATGTGAATCCTGGCCATTGATGTCATATTCACGGGATTGTGGAATTTAATAAAATAGCTGTTGTTGCTGACTCTCGCCATGTTTCGAACTCCGGACCTCTTTGAGCCCTTGTTCTAGTGCCCTGTCCTACGACCACTTGGTCGATCCAGCAGAAAAAAAATCGAATGGAAAACTCTATAGGGAAATTGGTACCTACTTCGGTACCCTACCGAAATTCATAGGGACCATCCGATGGCCCTATGGTGGATCTCAAGCATCGACCTAGCATTCATCCCATGGCCTCTAGAAAATGCTCTCACCACTACGATGCATGGAAAATAAGATGGATGATAGATCTAGGTTCGGTATGGTACCGAATTTTTCAATTCGGTGCCGTATTGGAACCCTATTCGAATACCAGCAAAACCTTTACTCCCTAAAACAACCATCTGGGAACCAATCTTTCTAAACCTGTTTTCAGTTACCATTTGTGAACCATAGTCTACTAGCAATGAACTTGTTTCTTCAATTTTCTCAGATCCAACACTCAGCCCTCTTTCAAGCATGTGACCGCAGACGAAGGACGCTCCTATCTTTAGAATCGATTCGCTAACGCTCGGCTAAGTCGTTGAATCCTCACGCTGACCGTTCGAGGAAATCAAAACCACTGGTAGCAACGGTTCAAGCAGGCTGGTTACAAAAAAAAAACCCGGTTCAAGCGGACGAATCGGTTACACAACTTCTTGAAGGACGCGCTAGCCCTAAGCACCGTGGTGGACCCAGGAACTCCAAAATTTACGAATTGTAATGTTTTTTAAAAAAAATTCAAAATCTCAATGGAGGATTAAATCCAATAATAGGGGGGCCTACGGCTTAGCGATATTGCACATTATCATTTAACTATTACAATTCTTTTCCTGATCGTCGGCCATATGTATAGGACCAACCCCCACCCCCACCCCCATCCCTCCGGTTCCCCTGTCTAAGCATCATTGTGACTCCGAAAACCCGACCCGAAAAATCAAGTATGTGTACATATTTTGTACCCGAAACATGGTTTGGGTAGGCTATGGCCCTATGGTTATAGAAACTTTATCCGATTAACTTTCAGGTATGGGTATACCTCAATGCCCATACCCGAAACCCAATTGCCCCTCTAACTTGTGTGTACAAGGTAATACATACAGCTAGACTCGAAACTCATTATCATATACCCAAATTCAAACAGAAAACATATGCCTACCCAAACTTATACTCTACTAAAACCACTGCAAGTCTAATAAGAAACAAATAGAGCTCCTTAACATTGCATTGTGAAACCTTGATTTTTACTTTCAAGTATCCTCTTTTACCCAAATGGGTATGGATCGGGTATGGAACCTGCCATACCCAAATGGGTATGGGTATAAGTAGGGGCTGAGTCCGATTGGAGCCCGACCAATTGTCAACCCTAGTCAGGATTTGTCATTAAAGTTTGTTAAATTCACTTTCCTTCCTTATTAGAGAGGAACCCATAGCTTAGAGGACTGAAAAGCAAAAGACGATGGTGCACGGAATCAAAGCCCTGCGGAGTAGTGATTCAAGCAAGCGGGAATCGATCCCAGGTCTTGAGTACCCAGCACCATAGATAAGTCGGCCATGCCGTTCAGCATCAAAAGACGCAACAATGCAGCAATCATCGATTCCGTCAAAAATATCGGATTACATATTTAGCAGCAATACCAATCACACATGCATCATTGCACATGTATTCCACATCAGCATGTTTAATAAGAGCAAAAAAAAAAAATATCGGTCACTGAAATGCTAAATATCACAAAATACTGCTTTATATTTGAAAATATCACGAGATTTTGCGAAATATCACTGAATACCTCGGAAAATACTAGTGTGTCAGATATATTGGAATGGAACTTGGATCAGTGCACATTTTTAATGAGTTTCCTCATCTTCAGATTCCATGTAGGCTTCCGCTTCTTCGGTTTCAGGTTCTCCGACCCGCAGCTTTTTTTGCAAGCTGCCATCGTCCTCTTCTCCGTCTCCGCCAGTTTCTTCGACGCCATCGTCCTCTTCTTCGTCTCCGCCTGTTCCTTCGACTTCGATGTCTCTCTCTGCAACATCTTGAACTGCCCGGTCCTCTTCATCTCCTGCGGTTCCAGATTCGACTTCACCTCTTTTCCTCTGAGGTATCACTTGAAAGAATGCACTCTTCCAATCTTTTGTTTCCAAGAACTTCAGCAGAATCTCCACCACTTGGTTAACAGTTAGAACCTGCTCAACCAAACACACAACAATGCAATTTTTGGAGTGGTGCACAGAATAAAGGGCATCACGAGAACTCAGGGGACTTGGCCGTATGGCTCTTGACTCCTGAACCGAGTTTTCTTGATGCCAAGAAAGTAACCCAAGTTACCAAACTGATACAGGTCTGTGGGTTCACGAACAGGTCACAATGGACACTAGACATAGCATTTCATTGTGCAGAGTGAATATTACCATACAACAATAGGTGAAATTATCATCCTTACTTTTACTATCAAAACTAGTAATACTATGCACCTTATTCTCTTTTCTTGTTTGAGAGAGAGTTTGGAAATGGAAACTTTGTCTCCCTTGGCAAAGGTTCCTCCGGTTAGCAGGTTGAAGTCTTTCACTCTGTCCTCTCAACGGAGACGGTTCAAAGAGCTTGAGTGAAGAGCAAGTTGGCAGGGACTTCGCAATGTGTCGTCATGTATCCTCCAAACCAGAAGATCCAACTTCGGGTCTGAGATTCTGTATTATCTTGGCAGGTTTTGTCTGCCACCACATTTTGTCTCTCCACGTTCTCCCATGTAGGGGTGTTCATCGGTTCGGGTTGAACCGCCCATAGTTACCAAGTCGGAAAATGGAAAAAAAACGGCAAAGGAAAAAATCGAAAAGATACGATGAAAACGGGAAAAACGGAAAAAAAACGTGAAAACATCAGAAAAAACAAAAAAAATATTAAAAATTATACCAAGTATGTATATATGTCATTTTCCAACATTAAGTAATCAAAAGTTCAAAACATATAGCATATGCGTTTATTAAGCACTAATAAAATAAAACCCGAACCCAATTTAAATCCGGACCTAACCCGATGTGTATTATACGTGTTTTATACGCGTTTTTTCCGTTTTAAACATGTATAAAACACGTACGGAAGTTTTTTTTCAAAAAAACGAGTTTTTTTCCTGTTTACTACGTCTTCGGATCGATACACGTTTTTTTCAAAAAAGCGTCCGATTTGGTAACTATGGATCCGCCAAATCGAACCGAACCGGTCTATTTGGTTCGGTTTGGATCGGGTATTTTTGACCGTTCGGTTTGGTTCGGTTAAAAAAAAAAAAACCCGCTATGGTCGGTTCGGTTCTGGGTTGTGAGTTTTTTTACCCGAACCAACCCAACCCGAACCATTGGTACTATAACCTCAGTAGTTACTACTATACAGTGTACAGTCTCACTAGTATTGTACATTATATGGTGGTGACCCCAATTACCACCATTCGGTGCATTCAAAACTTTCAAGTGTTCAACGGTGTGATGAAACTAAAAAGTGAAGGGTGTTACCCACATAATTACTAGCACCCCCAAATCCCAGCTTATGAAATATCTCAAAGTGAAAAATTAAGGATGTTACTAGTAATTCTATAGGGGCAAATAGCAGCATCCAAAGTTAAAGACTTAAAAATAAAATCTAAACCAACTCGGTGGCTCAACCATTCATGCCTCACAGTGTGATGATGAGCGATTTGAAAGACCAGTCGAACCGAACCGAACCAAACCGAACTTTTTCGGTTTGGCTTGGTTCGGTTTTTACCAACGAATGGTTTGGTTCGGTTCCATTTTCTAGAGAACCGATCACTTCGGTTTGGTTTCAAATTTTTCAAAAAACCGAACCAACCCGAACCATGGACACCCCTACTCCCATGGTGATGCCCTTAGCTTGCATCGAAACGGAATTGCCGCCTCCTTTCCTCTAAATTATCATTTTCTCATCTTCTTCAATGACAGGGAGAAGAGGCATGTCACTGTTGGACGCTGCAAAGCCAGGGTCTACTTACATTGTGGAATGTGCAGCACAATAGTTCAGTATGTCCTCCCCAACGCCCTTCCAAGATGATCATGATGCGTCACAACCTTGTTTCTTCGTCAGGAGTGCATGCTCACCTCTTTCTGAGCTGTCGGAAGGTGGCGATGAAGCTCGCCTTCACTAGTGCCATGAGGGAGGACTACCAGTAGTTCCACCAGTAGGGTATTATGGGCACTACAATAATCTATGCACTCATTCAAAACATTTGATCTTTTTTTTTTTTTGAAATTGCCTACTTGGATTTGACTGTCCACATAAGATTTTATCCTTAGTACCTGGGATACTAAGATACAACCTAGAAGCATGGGAACCGAAATAAGTAAAAACAGGTGAAACCTACTAGTTACTTTGCCACGATAAGCCATGATATACTATTAAAGGATTCGATGATACGCTTGTTTGTTTGTTGACGTGCTACTAAGGGTAGTCTGATTCCATCGTAACATTGGACCAGAGAGCAAGAGCAACATAAACACCCTAATTCAGCCCAAACGAGAGGATTGGGCCAGATCAAATTGCACTTAAAACAATTTTACTCACCCTTCGATGCAAATTTAAGGCATACAATGAAAATGAGGGGTTACATGACAGAAACCCCAAAGAGAAACACCATAGTGAGAATGCAAGGGCTCAAGGATGAAATATAAAGGCCAACAACTGAGTGTGGTCTCACCAACAGGTGAGAAAATCACACAACACTAAAAATACAAATACAAAAACAAAAAAGGGAAACTATGTACATCTCAACCCACCCTTTCTCAAACTTGAGGTGGGATGCCCACATAGAATTTGCATAGAAAAGGAGCAAAAGTGTTAGGCCAACCTACAAACAAACCGACCTGCTTGCAAGGAACCAACCAAACTGCAATTAGACCGAGCGGAAAAACCGATTGACCTGCAAGTAGTCCGACTCGGAGACCAACCAGCAGGCAAGCCGTCGGCAAAACGTAACTGAAAACGGGTCACCATATTGAGATCTCGAACACCCACATTGCCTGGAGAAAAAACAATAAATCCAACAGAAGGGAAGGAGGAACACTGAGAGACAACATAGCAACCCTGGCAGAAGTGAGTAAGAGAGTTAGCGGCCAAAGGCTTGAGTCTGTAGAAAAGTTCTAAAAGGTAGTACGACCACGATCCAACAAGGGTAGGACGCCTCGACCATAGTGATATGGCTAAGAACGCTACGGAACAATGACATGTGTAATGGAGGCCCGCAAGCTAAAAAGGCCCTCTACAAAAGTCATCTGGCAGCAAAAACACAACACAATAAATAGCGACAACGAGGCATCAGAAAGTAAACGGGCAGCTCAACAAAGAGCGACCTTTGTCGGAAAGAAAAAATTGACTCAATGAAGAGTGAACGCGGCTAATGAAAAGCAAAGCATGACTAAATGAAAAGTGACAATGCAACTAGCGAGAAAAACAAAGCGTTGCAAGAAGCAGTCGCACATCTTGAGGAAGAAAAGTGCAGCTTAAAAGAGGAAAAGAGTGGATGCACAAGCTTGCAAGGAGCGAAGAGAAGCCGAACATGTAAAGCCAAAGGAACATTGAGCCTAATGCTGAACATGTTGTACACACATCCTCGTCTACTAGTGATCATTGAAAAATCTGTGAGAACTTTCTTTAGTGTAATTTGAGATCAACTTAACATCTGATTAACCTTTTCAATTCTGGCAGTTAAATCTAACAACGTTCTTTCCTCTCTTGCACCAATTTGGTATCAAAATTTAAGTCTGGTTGTTGCCTGAATCAAGAGAATAGAAGTCGTAATGGGAGGAAAATTAACTTGATTAATTTAGAGTATTCTTTAATGTCTTAATTGGAGAGCATTTATGTGTTACAGAGAAACTAATCACCTGGTTCATTGGTTTCAAAGTGCTAATAACAGAAACCTAAAATAAAAACCTGTCTATGAAGAGCGCAACTGCCATAGCTATCCTCAAATGCTTAAATGATGCTAACTGTAGCTTGATTTTCTAGATTAAGTGGTAATAATCTTTCATGATCCTTTTGTATTGGCAACGCCAAAACCAGTAGAATTGGACATCACCTAATACACATCTAATCAACAATGACATCAGTACACCTGTGGTGGAAAATCCAAAAGATGTAAGACTTATTCGGAAGTCAATGAATGGGTAAACTATATTGGACTAACTTAGGTATAACAAATGACTTGCGAAGACAATTCATGCGTTTTGATCTTTGCACAAACACATAAACAAGACATACCTGGGAACTTGACATCTTAAGGTAATTTGCAATTGGCAGCTTTGCAGATTGAATGGCTTGGTCTTTTGCTTTTTTCAACGTTATTCCTTTCCATCGATTTCGATCCACCAAACCGCCGATTATATAAATTTTCTTTGGATCAAGCTCATCAAGTACATTTTCTGCATCTGCTGTCAGATAAACTAGGTCTTCTTTATGGTCATGCAAGGCTTCAACATAAGATCTATTCTCTTTTTCTATTATCCACTTATCAAATCCTGGAAGCCTTTGTAATCGGTTTTCTATTTCTCCTCTGCAACCTGTCAACCAGAGATGAGCTGGGTATGCAGATCGCCCGTTCACTGCATAACAATACACAATCTGTAACTTCATTAGTCAACCAATTCATGCATACATGAGGCTTAGGAAATTAGTCTAATTAAGAAATATTAATTTGTAGAAGAATTATTCAGTTATTAAAAAAAGACAACAGGAATAACCACTAACTGTGACTAATATAACATATGAAATTGAATTGTAGGGATCATATAGAATTCCTCCCTTCAAAAACAGTAATGTAACTGCATGACATGCATAGAGAAGGATGCTACTGAGGAACGGGGATAGTACATTCTGTTTGAAACCATCAAGCCATGTCCCATCTACTTGGGATCGGGCCGATCGGCTTTATGAATCCTTCTTCGCCATTCATTTCTATTTAGGGCTAGATTTGTTGTCAATGAAAGTTTTTCCATGTCTTTTCTACCAACTTCCATCAAAGTTATTCTAGGTCTACCCCTCCTCCTTGGATCTTCCACATTAATCTGGGACCCTCTCCTTATAGGAGGCCCCTTCTACTCTGTGTTGTACATGGCCAAACCAACTTAATCTATTTTCTATTATCTTGTCCTCAATATCAGTCATGAGGAGAACATTCTATATATGATTCAGATCTTATTATTCACTTCAATCAAAACATCGTAATGTTTTTTATTTAGATATTAGCTGACATAGATCATCAAAGTAACTAAAGATCACTCAATAAATAAAGCACCACACACTTTAACTGGTTGTAAAGGGTGTATAGGGTAAAGGGCTTGAAATTAGATTTGTCTGAAATGAGAGAAGGTAAAATGGAGCCTTGCATTGCTATTCAGATTATACCAACTTGTAATTATCATATCTTGCCACTATATGAGGTAAATACTATCTGTTCATTGCTCAATATCTTTTATATGTCCAAAACAAAGTCGTGGAAGGTCTAAATATTAAACAGTTTGGTGCAAAAGCAATTATCACCTTATATTTTGAGGCAATATCAACTGAGATTTTAATTAAGGATCTCATTCTAAGACTTGAATCGATCAGGTTGCTAAAAATATTCTATTTGGAACATGTTTCTACAGTAAGAAGACAGCATAAGAGATTTTTATTTTCTTTTGGGAGATAATATGATATTAGGATATGATATAAAATCCATCCATGCAATCAATGTACACAAGTCAAAAGGAGCCCATCACATCCAATAGGCTTACGTGTTATTTCACATCAAAAGAATATTAAAAGAAAAACATGAGAGATAAAAAGATAAGCAGGTAGCTGATGTCTATGAAGTAGTCGTAGAGCCATTTGTCACACTCCTCTTGCACACTTCAAGTACTTATTGACTGCAGAGGATCTGGATCTCTTCTTTGTTCTTTAAGAACCCTGCCAAGGTGAATAAGTAGCCAATCAGATGGCAACATCTTTAGTATCTCATCTTATCCGTGAAATAATGACTTTTTTTTACCCTACTGTCCAATTCACAGCTGCAAAAAAGTAAAGCCATGAAGATGGATGCATATTAGGGATCCACTTGAATCTCCTTTTTTCTAGACGATCTCTAGTCGAGCCGATCATTCCCTCAACTTCATGAATTTGTGAAAAAGTTTCCATATTTTTGCTTCGAAGGGGCACATAAAAAACAAGCGGGCAGAAATCTCTAAGTCTTCTCATACAAAGGACAAAATATCCACTCATATGACATCCCCTCTTAATCAGCTGCCTCCCAGGTCTCGTCTCAACTCTCAAGTTGTGGTATAGGAGACTCCTGCCGCCCGATCTGTCACCCTTCAATAGTTTATCCTTCATAAGTAGCCACAAGACCCAATTCTTTCTAGGAATCTCACTTTTGTAAAGTTGGCCACTTTAAATCTCATAGATTTCTTTTCCCCTTTCCTGTCTACTCTTAGCAATTTTGCAAAAAACACATTATCTTCACATCCTAATGATTGTGCTTTAGAAGCACAATGATTCACATCTTAAAGATGCTAGTTGCCTAAAGATTTTCTAGTCAAAGGCTAATCTAGAACACCATTGTCACTATAGTCACCAAGTTTGAGTTCGTCAATAATTCGTCTCGTGTAAAGCTCAAGAAAATCGGTAAAAAATCGAGGCATTCTGAATAAGAATGGGAAAAAACAAGAAGATCAAGTTCGGGATTTAATCAGCTAGGATGAAATTGAAAAAAATCGACAAAAAAAAACCTCAAGAGTTAAAGATAAGAATAATGTATAGTTCTTTAATCTTTAAACATTTTGGCCATGTTTGAGCAAATAAGATATTCATAATTCATATAATAATATTAGGCAACAAGCCATCGAATAAAACATCTACATCCCAATTATGATTCATCAACAAAACTACATAAATATCTACACAACATCATGCCAAAATAAATATCACAAACCAAATATGTTCAAAAGTCACATAAATATAAAAATTATATTAATCTTAGTTAGAATTCTGCTCATCAAGAGCATCAAATCCCATATTTGTATCATCCTTTGATGCTATGTTCTCTTCATTTTTTGAATGATTCACAGTAACCAAAGTCATCGAATAAATCACGACTTATTAAAAATCACGGTAACAATTGGCAATTTTGGTGGCTTGAATTAGAGGTGAAAATCAATAATTTTTTGCTTATGTTAAGTTCGCGTTTAAAATACGACTTTTTCAACAAGTCATAGTTTTTTGTGACTATGATTGCGACACTTCTAACATTTGTTATTATGCCACCATACCGAACAATCCAAGAATTTGTTAATACATTCCTAGATGAGGGAGACTTGTACTAGTCTGTATCTTAATGTGCATATAAAATTCTCAAATGTAGGCTTCTGCCCAAAAATACCTTGAACTATAGGTGGTTAGATGGACCCTAAACCCTCTTTATAGTTGGGATGAGTCAACGTGAACCATTGGGGTGACGGGGTCAAATAGGTTGGTCAGTAGAAAACCCATGGGGCAATCTATTAGATGTTGACAGTCGTCAAACAATGCTATAACGGGCGCATCCTCGAGTTAAATGCTATGATCCATTGATATCTTCTCATGAACGACTGAGATCACATTCGATACACCTCTACGAGACCACTGAGTTCCAATCGATCTGGAACCACAAGTTGATATGTCATATGGATTTTAACCCAATACTTCGCTTTCGAACCCTGACTTTGGTGGGATGACTCTATCGTGTTTCAAACCTATAAATAGGCTCCTGAACTTGGATTCTTCCACACAATTTATTCTCAAAAGTAGTTGGGAGAGGGAGAAGCATTTTGATTTGTTAAGCTTGTGAGGAGCCTTGGAGAGGGAGTTCAAATCATTGGGAACTTAGTTTCAAAGCACGTGATACGAAATCAAGATTCCTAAGCAGATGTCTAGAGAAGTAATCCTGGAGTGTAGCCTGTGTAGGATCGCTTCAAATTGATGAAGTCCTACTTTTTCGGAGTACCTAATTCTCAATGCTCCCTTCCATAAATATCAGAAGTGATTCGAGAGTTCCTAGTATGGGTGTCTTCAGACGGTTGGACAAGTTCTACCATCAAACTCAGGTAATTTTCTACTTGTAGCTTTTCATGGCACAGTTAAAAGGTCGTTATGTGATTTATCTTGGCTTTGAGATGATGCATGTGTATCGTTTGAAATTGTTCTAGATATCAAAATACTATAGTTGTACCGATGAACATTTTGGGAGTAGAGTGGAGAAACTTCTCCAGAGCCACAATCAAATATTAAACATTTGTCACTCGTAATGTGAAAAAATTGTAAAAAAATTTGTTGACATTATCGGTCGATCATTGCTTGATAATCATAACTTAACAACTTGCCGTTGAGAGCTAATAACTAAACAAAGGCCACCAAGGTCAGTTAGGGTTTAGGTAAAACTAGACGGGCAATTTTGTCCACAGGCTATAAAATCCGGCAATGCTAAACGAAACCCGAGATCAAAGAAAGCTAGGGCACGCACCTGCTGCACGAGGCTGTGGATCTCGCCTTCGGTCATCAGATCCGCGAACTCGAGATCAAGGACCACTTTCTGCCCCGCCTCCGCCGCCCCCCGCAGCCGCGAGGCCCTCGTCTCGCGCTCCTCCGCCCGCCGCCCGATCCGCTCCCTCTTCGCCACCCTCCGGGACTCGATCAGCCGCACCCGCTCCACTTCGGGCGCGGCGGCGATCATCTCGTCCCACTCGCGGCGGCGCCGCTCCGCGTCCTGCCGCCTTCGGTCCTTGTCCGCCGCCTTCCGCTCCGCTTTCCGCGCCTCCAGCCGTTGCTTCTTCAGGAGCTTCTTCCTCGCGCTCTTGGAGAGCACGGGAGGAGCATTCTCTCCGCCCGCGGGGTCGTCGCCTCGGTCATGCTCGTCCATCCGCGGGGCCTCAAGCTTTAGGTCACCAGTGTGAGGGCTTCTGCAGGTTTTTGAAGGGGGAAAGAAAGATGGGTGCCACGCTTAGTGGGTGCCCGTATAAAGTGGGTGCAAAACTTTGTGGTGCCAAGTATTGTTGGTGGCTGTCAATGAAATTCCCATTTAAAATTCTGTTTGGGTTTGGGTTAAACGGGTTCAGGTTGTAAACGACTAACCCGATTAATAAATAGGTTGGGTCCGGGTTTAGGGTCCAGACACATTTGACCCGAAAGACCCGTTTAAAATTCAACAAGTCGGATCGGGTCGAGGCTACCAGGCAATCTGATACTGTTGTCTGTAGTACTTTGGTCTTTCGGTAATCTACTATGTAGTCTGTAGTAGTTTTGGTGGCCTTGGGTGGCTTTGGGGTTGCGGCTCATCTCTTGTTAACCCGTTTTATCAGGTCGGGTGGGATCGGGTTAACTGAGTACAACCTGTGAGGTAAACGGGTCTAATGGTTCTTATTGGGTCTACTCGTTTATAGGCGGGTCGGGTACGGGTTTAGGGTCTAGACACGATTAGTTAAACTTAATAAGTTGTGTCTGGGTCTAGAGGTTCTGGACCCGACCTGAACATGACCCATTGGCAGCCCTACTATAATGCCTTTCATTACAAGTAGACATGTCAATGGACCAGATTTTGATCCGAATCCGATTCGTTTCGTCGGATTATAGGGTTTTTTTTATCCGATAACTGTCTGAATCCGATAACCATTTACTTAACAAATCAGTTATGGATTTAAGCCCATCCTATCGTTAAGAACCCAGTCCGACAAACTATATCATAACATATTATATTTTATTCATTGTTAGATTAGATTGCTTTACATCTAAGACCCTCAGGGTAAATGTAAAAAAGATTATCATGGTCCTCCAATCGAGACTCAGATTTTATCGTTCGGAATCAACTATTCTTTTGTGGATTCGATGCTTACGGAAAAATCACAACCGTCCAATGTACTCATATCCATGATCCATATTTTGATTCGAATTTGATCCGATCCGTACTTAAACAGATATGGTTTGGTTTTTTTTGATCCAATGATCCGACAACAGTCTGAATTCGATAACCCGTTTACTTAACTGATCGGATTTGGAAGTCAAATTCGATCCGCTGACAGGTCTAGTTACAAGGGATGGTTATTAAATGGGTTTATCAGGTTACCTGACCTGATCCAACCCTTTTGGGATGGATTTGGGATGAAATTAAATGGGTTTGGGAACATTTGAAAAACCTGATCTAGTTTGGGACAGAGTCCCGAACCCAACCGATATTGGATATACATATACAATTAATATCTGCATTAACATTAGTTGCCTTTGGAATAGTCCAAATTTTTTTAAGAAAAAATTATAAAATTAACCTATTTTTTAGTTAAAAATGAATTTATTTTCTTAAGGCAAATTTTATTACCCACCCAAAATTATATGCTAATTAGCAAGTCACCCCCCTTTTAATCATTATTAGACTTACCACCCAATTTGACTTACACCCCCAAATTACTATATGATAATTAGCCAGAATGGAGGGGTATGCCTAAATATCATTTAATTAGGGGTATGCCTCAATATCATATTGTTATGGGGGTGTAAGTCTGATTTTTAGGAGGGTAAGTCTAATATCGTTTAAAAGGGGGGTGACTTACTAATTAGCATATAAATTTGGGGGGGGAGGGGGGGGGGGGGGGGAGGCGGGAGTCAAATTTATCCATTTTCTTATGATGCTATGTATTTCTTTTTTAATTCTAACTCGATCCAACTGGCTTCGATACATCCCATCAAAATAATATTGGGATGGGATGGGTTTGGGTTTTCACTAACATAAATGGGACTAGTATAAGATTTTCCCTCCAAACCCCCTATGGGGTTTGGGATTAGGTAATTCTTAACTAGATGAGCTCAGGTAAGACCCGCCGTCCCAACTCGACCAGTTGCATCCCTATTTACTACGACGAAATGCTATTCCTACATAGTCTGGCCATCAAGAACTTCCAGAATCCAATTGGAAGTCAAGGCGGCCCTCCTAAGTCTGAACTCATGCAATCCAAAATTTGTTATCATGTTCAACCCAAATTCAATCATTTTTCTCTTTAGGCTTCGAGTCGGGCAACCGTTGTGAAAAGTGAAAAAAAAAAACATGGATAAAGATTAGTCATTCACCATACTCTTATATCATATAAGAGACAACGCATCTTACCATGTAACTAAAACTCAACATCTTTGTAAGGGTGAAATACCTTAAAGTTTAGGTATCTATACTATATACTAAAACGGAAGCCTCTCTCCCGTGTTGTGACGCGTGGATGTCTTTTAAAGAACCATAATCATTCTTCCATGTGTGAACACGGCTCAGTTATAAATCCTATTAAAAACCTACCATAAAGATAATAAAACACTCATTCAATGACATTTTATTATAATTTGATGTTAATCTCTCTCTCTCTCTCTCTCTCTCTCTCTCTAACAAGTGAATCACTCATTTTAGATTTCATACTTCTTCGAATAGTTGTGATGTCATCTCTGCCAAATGGCTGTGCATCAGCTCATCTGGGCATTGCTCGGGTTTCTTACTAGTCTATACTATATACTAAAATGAAAGCCTCTCTCCCGTATCGTGACACGTGGATGTCTTTTAAAAAACCATAATCATTCTTCCATGTGTAAACACGACTCAGTTTTAAATGCTATTAAAAACCTACCATAAAGATAATAAAACACTCATTCAATGACATTTAATTATCATTTGATGTTAATCTCTCTCTCTCTCTAACAAGTGAATCACACTCACTTTAGATTTCATACTTCTTCTAACAGTTGTGATGTCATATGTGTCAAATGGCTGTGCATCAAGCTCATCTGGGCATTGCCCGGGTTTCTTACTAGTATACAAAGTAACAGAAGCTTTTGATATTGACATTATCAACTCTTACTAAAAAATAACTTGTGTAAGATTATCTCCTATCAAACTAAGGCATACATCTATATAATATGTTAGAGCAGTTAAAGTTATTTACAATCCTGCCATCCTCAAAATCACGTAAGACAAGTTTCGGGGACAATTTGTCCATCCGATCTAATTGTACATATCAACCACATCCCAATTCTCATATCCTCTAGCCGTTTTCAAACCGTTTGATCAAATCGAACGGCTCAAAATTTAAAACACCCCTCAAATCTTTTAAAGTTGTCCACGATAATAACTGTCCCCCTAAAATCTCTCTCTCTTTATAAACCTCTCTCTCTCTCTCTCTCTTTTTATAAACCTCTCTCTCTCTCTAAACCGATCGCACACCTCTCTCCCTCTCCCCGTCTCTCTCTCCCCATCTTTACACCTCTCTCTCTCCCCGTCTCTCTCTCTCTCTCTCTCTCTCTCTCTTTACCCATTGGGTGGGGGGTGCGCGGGGGGGTTCGTGTCGAAGGTGTCCATGCCAATCGGCACGAGCATTCACTAGTATAAGATACAGAAATTTTTGAGAAACGGAATGAAAGATATTAATATTTTAATAAACGGACCAAAAGTTAATTATTTGTCAAAAACGGATTATTACGCCATCTCAAATGGCGTAAAGTCTTTACGCCATTTGAGATGGCGTAAAACTTTTCGGCTTTTCCCTAATACCCACAATACCCTCTATTACGCCATCTCAGTTGGCGTAAAGGGCTAATACCGATAATACCCTCCTATTACGCCAACTGAGTTGGCGTAAAGAAGAATACCGATAATACCCTCCTATTACGTCAACTCAGTTGGCGTAAATCCCACAAGTATAAGTCTCCCCTTTTACGCCACTTGCTCTCACTTGGCGTAAAACAGTCTCTCTCCTCTCCTCTCCCTTTCCTCTCCTCTCCTTCTGGTCTCTCTGGGGGGGTGTTCGGGCGAGGGCATCAGGCCACAGGCCTGTTCGGGTGAGGGCATCAGGACACTGACTGCAGTGTGCACCCCTGGGCTGAGGTGCTTCTGGTTTCTCTGGGGGGGGGTGTTCGGGTGAGGTGAGAGCATCAGGCCACGTTCGGGTGAGGGCCACAGGCCACGTTCGGGTGAGGGCCACAGGCCACTGCAGTGTGCACAGGGGCTGAGGTGTTCGGTTGTTTGGCCCACTAAGATGTTCGGCCCAGTGAGGTGTTCGGCCCATTGAGGTGTTCGGGCCACAGGGCACTGTGGGGCACAGTATGTGCTGTGGGACTGAGGTGTGGGGTTTGGGGTGTTCGGCAGTCTTTGAAATCATTTTCTATTTTCTGTGAGCTGAAATGGAGCGAAATGATGGACGATTTCCGGGAGGTCCGACCACAGATCAGGTGCTTCTCTCACGAACTAGACATCGTGCTACTGTCGTATTTGAGCATGCTAAGATACGTTTTAAATTTTATATTCAAGCATACTGCAGTATTCAAATTAATTAATATTAAAAAAAAATAATTAAAATTTTTATATTAGATCGACTATCACGACATTCGTTCCCATTATCACAGGAATCTTTTGGACGAGTGGGAGTTGTTCGGCTCCCGTACTCAGTTAGTGGAGCAGGCCGGGTTCGGTTGGTTCAGCCGTATCCGATGGCTGAACACCGACCTGCGTCTCTGCTACGCACTAGCTGAGCGTTGGTGGCCGGCTACTCACACATTCCATTTTTCATTCGGAGAGATGTCGATCACGTTGCAGGACACTCAACAGATTATAGGGTTGGCCATTACCGGCCGTCCTGTGATTGTACTTCCTGGCACCCCGCCGTTTGACTACCGTCAGCTGATCTACGACAGCTTAGGAGCTGTACCACCTCCGCCATCACAGGGGGAGCGGTACATCCAACTTAGCTGGCTTCGTACTCAGTTTGGACCGGCACCTCCAGAGCCGGTACACCCTGAGACGGTAAGTTTTTTATTTATTAATTGTATTCAATACATGTTAATATTCGTACATAATGACATGCTAATAATGTGTTTTTGGTATTTAAGGCATTGAGGTACACACGTGCGTACTTGTTGGCACTGTGGCTTATGCCTGTTTCCAGATGCAATTGGCAATCTTGTGCATGCCAGTTATCTATTTTTTTTTCAGGATTTGACCATTACTTCCCAGTATGCCTGGGGTGCAGCCGTTATGGCATTTTTATACTCTGGCCTAAGCCGTTTTGCGATGGGTGTTGCACACCAGCTAGTGGGTTGCACCCCCTTACTGCAGGTAAAGAAGATAAATTATTCAATTTTTTATACTTTATTTGAATTGTTTAAAATCTTATATATTTATTGTATTGTTTTAGGTTTGGGCCCATGAGTACCTACCTGTAGGGCGGCCGGTACGTTTTGACCTTCCCGAGGGCACCCGACCCTTTCCTAGAGCTTTGAGGTGGGTCCTTCCGTACCGGCAGTACGAGTCTGACCCCCACCACAGCATCCCGTTGTACCGGATAATGCTGGATTTACTGACTGGGAGTGAGGTAAGTTAATTAAACATTAACATTAGATATTTTAGTAGGTTAGTCATAATTTAATATTGATTGTCTTATTAAACAATGCAATATATGTTTTAGGTCACCTGGTTCCCTCACTTTCCGCTTGAGCCGAATGTTCCACTTTTTTTACGGGAGGCTTGGGAAGCGAGTTGGGCGTGTCACCGGTCTTGTGTGATGCATATAGCGCTTGCGCTATATCATCCACTAGATCGGTGTTTACGTCAGTACGCCAGATGCCAGCCCATCCCTGCTACACCTCCTTCGTGGGCTTCTAGCGATAGAGGCTTGAGTGTGGGACACGTTGCCCTCCAGGCGTGGGAGCAGCGGTTGGTTGCCTACAGAGTTGAGTTAGCCCCATTTCTCTGCTTGGACTCTCACGGTAAGATATTATTAATTTAATATGTGGTTATGTTTATTGCGTACAGAGTTAAATTCTTAGTATGTGCTTATATGTGTATTTCGTATATGTTTCAGACGGATGTCCGACACTGGAGTACCGTCAGTGGTTTGGTATTCCGCGGATCTACAATCCACGGATGCGCTACTTGGAGCCACGTTTTCTCCCCCAAGGATACGGGGACCGGTTTTTTCACCAGTACACCCTCAGATATTTTCAGGCGGTAAGTTTAATATTTACATAAAGTAAATTTATCATAAGTGTTCTTTTATATATAATTATAAAATTGTATAAATAAATTTTATATTATAGGCTGACGATCTAGAGGCTGCTGGTCCTTTGTATACTGAGGATACTGTGAGAGGTGTCATAGAGTTGCTGAGGTCTGCTCCAGATCTTCGGTCACTCTATGCACCTGTTGAGGGACAGCCTTCAGTACCATACCGCACGGGGCGTGGTGGCCGAGGTAGAGGCCGAGCAAGAGGCCGAGGTCGAGTAGGTGGCCGAGGCAGAGGTCGAGCGAGAGGCCGAGTTGGTGCACAGGAGGGAGAGGCACAGGAGGAGGGAGGTGGGGTACAGGAGGAGGGAGGTGGGGTACAGGAGGAGGGAGGTGGGGCACAGGAGGAGGGAGAGGTGGAGGCAGGGGTGGAGGCAGGGGTGGATATTCTAGATATGATTGAGTACGATTACTGCTCGCAAGTTCTGTCCAGTCAGGGGCTCTCACCATTATACCAGTTGTCGACCAGCTTTGAGCCAGGCCAGGGGTCCTCGCAGGTAGCTACTTTAGACCCTGGCCAGGTATCTTCACAGACAGTTGCTTTAGACGGCCAGGGATCCTCGCAGGCAGCTACTGCTAGTCCACTCCAGACCCCGCAGGCAGTTACTGTCGTCGAGCAGGCTTCTTTGCCTCCAAGGAAGAGGCACGTTGCCGGGCACTATGCTAGGATTGTATCTGGGGATTGTACTCATGATACGCCAGGATGTCGGCATTAGTAATCATGATTGTTTTTGTACATTTCTCCCTTGCATACATTACTAGTTATGATTGTTTTTGTATCTTGAGAGTGATAAAGAGAGAGATAGGAACTCATCCCTACCCCCCGTGAGAGCGAAAGTGATAGAAAGAGAGAGAGATATAAACCCTAACCCTAAACCCTAAAACCCTAAAACCCTAACCCTAAACCCTAAACCCTAACCCTAAAACCCTAAACCCTAACCCTAACCCTAAACCCTAACCCTAACCCCTAAAACCCTAAACCCTAACCCTAAACCCTAACCCTAACCCTAAACGCTAAAACCCTAAACCC